>OX459112.1:187962541-188092394 GCA_949775065.1 Brachyopa scutellaris | reverse complement strand
CCGCCACAAAGACGACGATTTCAGGCATGCATTAGGTTAATTGGCAGCAGTAGATTTCGGGATGAGGGGAAGCGTTTGACGAAAATCTCTGGAAAGCAATATCATAGCCCCACCAAATCGTCTCGTATACGTCGTCCAAGATTTGATCGTCTAATAGGAGGCATTACTTACTTACTTAGTTGGCGCTACAGCTCGAGGTAAACCTGGGCCTGCTTCTCGCAACCATTTGTGTGTGCGTGTTATATTTTTGCACGAATGGAAGGGACCTACAGTTTTTTTCCGACTCCGAACGGCGAGTTGAGAAGCTCAATCGTGACAAATGATACTCTTTGATGCTTGTCAGACATTCGAAAGAGGTGGGCACTGTGAAAAAACTTTTAGGTGTTTGCGGCTGGATTCGAACCCAAGACCGCTGGCTCAGTAGTCCGACGCACTAACCACTTGCGCTACGGTGCCCATAGGAGGCATTTGTCAAGCAAATAACTCTCCCTAAAAAACAACAGTCGTTTTTGACTAATCCCATTCAAAAGAACACAATATCGTATTGAATTTTAATTGATGGTAATGTTTGTATCGTTTGCGGATGTGATGCGCGATATATGACTATTCGGAATCAGTGTAATAATACGCAAAACTTGAATCAATAGCAGCAAGAAAAAAAGCACATTCGCTCAATAGAAAATGACAATGCGAAAAGGATACCTGTCAAATTGCGCACAGCCCAAGTCAACGTATAACGCCATTTATCGGGTTGTGGCATTGATCGCAGCATAGCGCTATCTATTACTTATCTCGTTTACTTCTACTCCCAAAATGCACGCAAAACGTCTTTTATCACAATGAATTTCACAATTATCCGAAATTTTCCAAGCCCCACAACGAATTTTCCACCTTTACATAAAATCATGCGATTAAATGCGAAATTTCGTCGAAAAAAAAAAATTCAAACTTTTCGTGTTTTTCCGGGATTTTCCGAGTTTCCCACTAAGAATTTTATATTTTTCCATTCAAAAAGCCTCCGGAACAATTGCTCACAAAATTCCATACATTTCGATTTTTCCGATTTCCCGACTTTTCCGGAGGGTTTTCCCAAAATTTTCCAAATCGGCCCAGCCTTTCTCAATTGATGAATTCATATACATTTTTTTACACCATTTTTTTATAGTATATAAGAAGATTATTATATTATATTATTTTTAAAACATTTCAACCTATATTCATAATATTCACTCAAAAACGTTTATTTAACCCGGTGGGTTGAAGACTTATCTAACCCGGGTTAAAAACAATTTAACCAGTTTTTAAACCGATTTGAAATCTACATAAGTACTGTCCAATTTGACATAGAACGACAAAGGTCGGTTGAAATGAATTTAAAAGTGAGAATATAATATAAAAAAAATATGAAGTGTTTGTTTCTGTGTTTTGTGTTTTCTGCATTTTATATTGAAAATGAAAGGTGACGGTAAAGTTAAACCATGTTGGCAACGAAAACAGCAGCAATGATTGAGAAAATGAGCACGAAATAAAGCAAATCAAAAGAGTGCATTTCCCAAATGGAAGCTGATCTTGTGCTGTCATTAGTTATGTCTTCGCATGTTAATAGCATGGAGACACTCGAATAATAACTAAAATGCTTTCGATGGGATGGGAGTCAATTAGTGAGTCACTCAATGCCTCGCCCTGTGTCGTGGTAAGTGTTTCATTCAATCGCTGTTCTTTCTCTTTCATTCATAAAGAGAAATAAACTTCGGGATCGGGGGAGTAACATCCGCAATGACCTCTATAAACTTTCGAGATTCCAAAAAGATTCAACCCTAGCAACTGGCGGTGGTCACCATCCACCGCTAAAGCTGCCGTCGGATTCATTTGATCTTAAGGAGGTGGTCGAGTTAGCTTAGGTTAGGTTTTGAAGGGTGTGTGATTGTTCGAGCAATCATTTTCACTCGGAGACCCGAAGGTCCATTGTGAATCCCCTCTTTGTTTGGCAGTTTGTACTCTTGGTGAATCTTAGAAGATTCGATATCTTTAAATTTCCCAGCTCTGCTATATCCGCCTGAGGTACGGTGGCGTCATTCTGAGAGGGCGGGGCAGCAGCAGAGTAGATGTTGTGTCGATACGCTTTCTTTCTCATCTCTGCTGCTTCTGCAGATATCTTTGGACTCAGAAAGCCATTTTCTTGTCTCGGAAGTGGTCAAAAAAATATTCAGGCAGGACTCGCACCAGCTGACAGCAATAGTGTATTATCAATTAGTCGATGAGACGGCGAAATTCGTCTTCTGAAGACATCAACATTTCATCAAAAACATGTCAAAAGTGACTTCATCAAAACGAGTCAATATTATAAAATTGAGTTTTAACCCGAGTTAATAAATTTAAACTCGTTGCCAAGGGTAGATTACATTTTTCTGGGTTAAAATGAACGAGTGAATATTATGGAGTTGGGTTTAATTTTCGGTTTAAACTCACTTTAACCCGGATGTAAGTTTTAACCCGGATTAAAGTGAGTGAATAATGTGGCCGTAAGTATTCAAATCAAAATTTGGTAGTTTGCACAGATCCATTTTGGGATCATAATTTGCGGAGCATTTTCGCTAACCAAAAAAATATTCATCCCGCTGTTGAAGTCTCCGAAATTCCACATTAGAATTTAACCAATATTTAACGCCCTTTAGCTAGGACTGCTTGAAAGTCTCTTAAGAATACGCATCCAATTACTCATCCAAAAATGCACTTAAAGTACTCGTAACGAACGAGTATATGTAATTTTTCATTCATGCCTTCCCAGTCCTAGGGCTGCATTCCTCTGTATCTTCATACCATACATTTTGGCAGAAACATTTCCAGTGGTGAAAATAAAACTCCCATTAAGAATAGATAACAACTATTAAGAGCCCACCCTCTGTGGAGGGAAATCAAACTTCCAAGAGTTTTCCTTCTATTTGCGCACATATATCCGACCACACATCGTCATGTACTTCAGCGCCAGCCTCACTTCCCGCTTGGGGTTTCATTTTTCTTCCAGTCTCATTTCCTGTCTGTGTGTGAATATGTAAGGACGAAATGAACTGAAATGAATTTTAAGTGATTTTTATCCAAACTTTGTTATTTTTTCTTGATTTTTATTTTTATTTTTTTCTTCCCATACAACATTGTATGTGTGTGGTACATGTGGTTGGTTGGAGAGTCCTCGCCTCTAAACAACACTAAGTACTTGTTAGTGGTCTTCCTATGGAGGAGCATGTGTGAGGTTTTTGTTTTTTTTTTTTTTAATCCAAACTACTTGAAGCACTTTATTCAGACGGTTGAGTTTTCCCACATTCATTAAAACTCAATTCATTATTATTCTAGTGCTCGGTTGATGTAGTGATGTCCAGCCACCAGTATGGACATGTGCTGGGTTGGGTCCTTTTCTCATATGAAGAAACAGGTCTGGGTACCTACTTGTTTTTCTCGGAGTCTTTCGAGGTGTTATATTCATTCATGTATAATTGATTGCAGACTTTTCGAAGAAAACAACAATTGGGCAGAAGATTTAAGGACTTTTGAATTGTTTCCAGTCAATGCTCCCAAGAGAGCTGTTATTTATTAATTCGTTAGGTGGGGGGAAGAATTCTTGTAACTTGTGACAGAAGTCTTATTTCTATAAGCTCTGACAATAGGTTGTCAGCTGCTATATCAGTAATGGAAAAATGTGAATGGTTAAAAAACTGAGCTACAAATTTTTGTAGGTTCATAAGTACGAATTCCAGAGTACCTACTCAACTCCAGTCTTTAATCTTTAAGCATATAAAAAGTATCTCAAAAGTACGATGCATACTCCATTTTTTATGCTTTTCCAGCCAACCTTGAAGGTTGACTTTTCCATCCCTTAAACCCAGTGAAAAATTATTTACAAACGAGTGGCTCACTTCATCGCTTGAACCTCCGCAGATAACCTAATATCTTGATTGGCAGTCTAAAGGTGCCTGTCCATTTGAGTGTACTTTCTACTTTCACTAATAAACTCTCGAGATTTACTCTAGGCCTAGGATGACGGTGACTGTCAATTTGAGAGTAATATTTTTGAGAATTTAATATCGCGAGTAATCTTGAAGAATTCTGAGTTTTTTTTTTCCTGAGATTGCTCTCATAACCGTATCTACTTGATGTATTTATTCCGCTAGTTATCTATCACTTGGAAGTAGTGACATGTATTCTTACAGCGAAAGGTTGCAGCTATATGGCATGGTAACTGAGTATTATCTGAGCGCAGTCCGAGACTCTCTGATTTATTTTTGAAATATACTTGAGCACTTAGCTGTCATATGATTTATCAATCATATGGTTTCAACCATGTTTTTTTTATCCTTTTAAAACGTAGAATAACGTTTATGCATAATTCAATCAATTATTTATGCAATTATTAAACACACGTTCCCCGCGATATTCTACACTCTGATCACTCTGAGCTAAAAAAGAAACACAAATAATTTTTTGAAGAGTTTCCAAATATTATTTGAGTCTCATCCTGAACAAGATCGCACAACTTATTAATTGAACAGAAATGGGAAGATAATTTCTCAACAAGCCCAAGAATTGTCGGTAGGCACTAGGTACATACAGCGTATTGGTTTGGTATCAGGTTATATTATCTGATAGAGCGCGTCAGACGAATCTTAGTTACGCCGCGTCGGTTGATGTGTTTTCATAACACATTAACACTATGATGCAAAATTAATGTTCTAAATTTAAAAAGGTTTTCAATCGTTTCACCAGTAATTGATTTATAAAATTGAGAGATATTTTCGTTTTCGCAATTCGAAAATATACCGTGTGATACAATTACATGCAACATTTATTAGTTTTTCTAATAAATTGCATCATCACAACTGTTAATTAGCAAAAACACTTGTTAATTTCATGAACACTTTGTATGTAAAGTAGCGCAAAACAGTTCACCTATGTTACATCTTCATGAGTTTCAACTCGGGTTATTTTCAACTTTTTTTTGTAGTTAGTTCAATTTCAATATTTTATTATTTTTTTTGAAAACTAACTGAAGAAGCAAACTAGTCTATATAACTGGCAGGCATTATTTGTATGCCAAAACAAAAATATGAACCCGTCCCCGCAATTCTAATTTCTCTTTTATTAGTTTGTCGCTGAGCACAATTTGCGTTGCCATATGGCAAGGTAAAAAAAATGCAGTCAAGTGCAAGTTATACTTGCGCAGTAAGTGTTCCGTACTATGTGTCAGTAATTTTAATATGCCATTTATTTTCATAGATCTATGAGCCCTTTTTTACGAAATGATACTGAAGATATAATAATTTTATGGTGCACAGCATTTACGGTGCACGGCACAGAATACAAACAAATTCAGCACAATTTGCGAAAAATAAATTCAAGTTTTTACATAATACTACATATCTATATCTACACAAATTACCTACACATGCAAGTACATATGTATGTTTCTGGTGTCCTTTCTCATCTGCTCAGAATAATAATTATTATACACAAATACAAAATAAAAGAAAAAAAAAAAACACAACAAATAAATTATGTATAAATGTATGTACACATTATGTATACAGTATACACCAGAAATTTACGCTTCTGCATCAGAGTTCATTTTTCGTCTCGTTATTCGTTTAATTGTATTAACTGCGTGGAATTTTACGATTTGTCTGCCTCTCTGTGTCTGTACCCAAATTCATTTTTTCCTAATGTAGTAAATGAATAGACACCTACATTATAATGCGTTGTATAGGAACCCATTCCTATATGTTGATTAAAATCAATGGTTTAATGCTAATTTTCGGGACATATTTCTATGATCAACCATTCAATGTTTACTCTTACGCATACAAATTTCCCTATAAAATCTAGTCTAAGCTCAGTGGTTATACACCCGAAACGAATTTTTGTGGCATATTTCTAGGATCAATAATTTAATTTTTATTCTCGCATATACAAATTTCCCTATACATATCTGCTTTTAGGCGTTGTGATAGGGTTACATAATTTTTATATATGTAAACAGTAGGGTAGTTGAAATTAAAAAAATGAGTTTGAAAAAAACTGTCGAACGGAGGGCAGTCCTGATAATTTACCCGCCATCTATTCTTTATTCTCAATGTTTGTGATTTTATTCAGACTGCTATGAGCGATAATTTTGGAGCCAGTGCCAGGGACAGCAAGTTTTTAACGTTTTGTGAAAAAGTGTTAAGAAACTAGTCGAAATTCAGCTTTTTAAGTTCTGGTCTGGTGTTTGGGACACTAATTGCTACAACTGTTCCAAATTTCAATAGCCTACGTCATATAGTCTCTGAGAAAAAGTCCTGTGACAGAGAGACAGACACCAAACTGATTCCATTAGTGTTCCGTTTTGGTACGGACGGAATTGGGACACTAATTGCTACAACTGTTCCAAATTTCAATAGCCTACGTCATATAGTCTCTGAGCAAAAATCCTGTGACAGAGAGACAGACAGACAGACACCGAACTGATTCCATTAGTGTTCCGTTTTTGGTACGGACGGAACACTAAAAAAACTAACTTTATTACTAGCTTAAATTAAAATAAACAAAATGAATGCATCAAAAAATATAAATTGGTGAAATTTTACAAGTTCTCAAATGCTCTATGAGTTGATCTATTTCCTCCGATATTCACTATTTTACCATGTTGACTCTCGACAGCTACTCGCAAAATACGAGCTGTGTTGGAATTCTGCGAGCTAATCTCCGGTAGTGATCAAAACATGTGTCCACTTGCGAGTGACTCTCAAAAAGTTCGAATGTTGAGAGTGAAAAGTCAACTCTCCGCGAGCTACTCTCAAAACGAAGACTATGTCCACTTCCGAGTTTGTTCTCGAGAGCTACTTGAGAGCTCCTAGCAGCATTTTTACTTTCAAATAGACACCCAGCTAAACTATCGAATGAAAGAATGCAACTCTGTGCTTCTCAATTCGTAGTATTTCAATAAATCCACTAATTTGATATCGAAAAAAAAGGTTATGGAGCATAAGTGCATTCATCTTGTATCCTTTCCGTCTCCAAACCCTCCTCCCACACTTTTTAAATAAACGCATTTCGTCCTGAAAACAATACAAACATCACGTACACTATGCATACACCCGTGAGTGTCCCAATTTGGAAAATAATCAATTTCCAGTAAAATCCTTTTTTTTCCACTCTTACAGTACTCAAAGTAGAGAGTGGTTAAACTTTGTGGTCGAAAGGATACATACGCAGCACTTTACTTTATCCGGTTAACAAATTCCATGAGAGCGCCGCCTGACTGCCATGGAATACAGAATTTTATTTTTTAATTTGTCTCGAAATAAATAAACAGTTAAATCGGACTGAGCTCTGTGTTAAATGCCTGTGGTATGGTGCGATGTTGCTTGGCCTACATTCGCGATGGAAAAGGGTGAAAACTTGCACAGAAAATGTTCACCACCCCAAAGGAGTGAGAGAAAGGAAATTTAAGGGTATTTTTCCTTTAACGCCGACCACCGCCCGCCCCCACTAGACGACACGATTTAACTTCTTTTTGTTGGCCATAAAAACCATCGTGTTTGTATTCAATCGTTATTTACAGATGAAAGTTATGGGCGCCAATCGCCTAAGGATATTTTGAGGAAGAACCGGGAAAGCCTCCTCTATGCTATTATTCATTTTTTGTATTTTGTTGTTGCCTTTTTATTCTCGGCCACTTGGACATAGAATGTTCATTAAAGTCGGATTTTTTGTGAGTTTTATCGATGCGTGATGAGGATTATGGTCCTTTTTTAATGAGAAACCGTTGTAACATTTAATGGATTATTAAGTGTGTTTTTGTTTAATATAATTGAACGCATAATTCGCGATGCTTTTGTTGGGCTTTAAGTGGAACGAAATAAGGAGTTTATTAGGCATCAAGGATTCATTTTAATGGGGTGTATACTGTTACTCTTATACGTTGCATGTTTTTCTTATATACTAAATATTGAGTTAAGGGGGTTGTATTTGAACTTTGATATGTCTATCTTGTTAGTAATGAATTGAACGGTATACTTTTAATGGGTATAACATCAGGGAGTTGTAGGCTCCTTAATCAGCAAGTACATATAACAGTCTATGGGAAAATTGAACGGTAAACTCCCTTATGTGGCACACATTTATTTAACAATCATTTTCGTTGCCGTATTGCAGAGATGATTGGATTTAATTTTATCGGCCATTGGCTTGAGGGAAATAGGCGTTATAGGATACAAGGTAGGGCTTGCTCTGCGATATTCAAATAGACACTGTGTATGCAACGAAATTGAATTACAAAGAACGACAACTGTCAATGGATTGGCACTGCCTACCATTAAAAAAAATTAACGAAGGAAGATTTGAATCCCATCCTAGGATAAAAGAAAGTTATAAATGTTAACATACCTGAATATTTTAACACGTTGTCTTCATTCCAAAGACCGGAAATAAGCCAAGTGAGCTGGCTAAATCCTACCATCTTATTAGTCTATTTTTCTTTCTCCTTGAGGCTATGGTAAGGCTACTGGAGATCCACATTAGAGATATGTTAGATAGGTTCTCCCCTCTGCAGTCTAGTCAATACGTATACGCGTACAGAAAAAGTACATCAACGGAAGATGCTCTCCTCCATCTTGTCAATAAGATAGAGGGGGTCCATCGCTGCAACGATATCGCTCTCTGTGCATTTTTTGACATTGAAGGCGCCTTCGATAAAACTGGGCCAAATTACAGCACTGGTTAACGAGTTACTCGTTATAGAAATTTGACGATTTGGCACCGCTCAAGTTATCGAGCATCATTTTACTTATCATTTACTCTATCATTCGATAACAAGTCTGGCAAATTCGACTCTACCTTCACGAGTGTGATGCAAAGTTCACTACAAATCGTTTAAGAATGGTATACGAGGGATGGACTCTCAGTCAATCTCTGTAAAATCGTTCTGGTACCCTTCACGAAGAAAAGGATCCTGAAAGCCACTACACTTGAGTATTCCAGTAAGGTCGAATACCTGGGAGTTAGTTATCTTAAATATACGCCTCAACGGGAATTCTGAACTCAACTCCATAATAAACTGTGCAACTAGATCCTTGTGGGCAAAATGCCGACTTTATCGTGGAACCTGGAGTTACAATTCAAAAATTACACTGGTTGTATACCACGATGGTTAGACCCATCATTTCGTACGTTGCCTTAGTCTGGTGGCCAAAAGTACTCGAATAGACTATAGAAGCTGGAAAAGCTTCAACGGAAAGTTTGTCTTGGTGTTACCGATGCCATGCGTACCAACCCTTCAGCAGCAATTGGGATCTCGACATTACAGATCTCCATTAGGAATTTAGCCCCTAGAAGCCCTATTAAACTACAACTTATTCTTATGAATAAGGTAATCTTACGGGTCACCTAAGCATTATCATTAAAATTCCCAACCAGGACATATTCTGCACCGTCGCTGATACTATGATTTTTTTTTTTTTTTTTTTTTTTTTGAAGGGGTTCTGACCCGCCAGTTGCGGAGGGCACCGCGAGTTAAAAGATCTATTGTACCACAGACTCAGTTTAGGGAACCAGGAGAGGCTCAATTCTTTTGACGAAGTTGGGGATCTCACCGGTGGAGACTTTACAAAGTTCCATGGGAGTTAAGATTTCTCTGTGGAAATGTTGTCTCCGGAGGGCACAAAGTGCCATGCAGTCACATAGAATATGCTCCGCAGTTTCTTCATATTCCATACAAAGACGATATTCAGTTTCCTAAATAAGACCTATTTTGTTTAGGTGATATCGAAGATGGCCCTAATAGAAATCCCACTAATCTTCTGATATCATTTCTACTGAGGAGTAGGTTGTTTCTGGATTTATTTTGGAAGGGTTTAATGGCTCTTTTAGCCTGACGAAGACCCTGGGTATTTTCCCAATAAGGGACACATGTTGTTATCCCAACTTTTTTTTTTTTTTATAATTCACGCGCGCTAAAGGGGTTATGATGTCTTGCACAGCGCGGGCCAAGGGAAATTTAGGGATGATGAAAGAGGAGATACCGATGCGCATTAGTCTTGAATGCTTGTAGATCGTAACGGGAGGGAAAAATCGTGTTTGGTAAAGCATTCCACATTTGTGTTGAGCGGTTAAAGAAAGTATCTCTATATTTTACTGTACGTCCGAAGTTGGGCTTAAGGGTAAACTGATGGGCATTCCTTGCGAGACGTGTGTATCGGGAAAATTTTTGAGGCGGGGTAATGCAGCTGGCTATTTTGCTGGAGCACTGTTTGTGGAAAAAGCGATAAAACAGGGAAAGCCAGGAAACATTACGACGGTGTTCAAGAGAGTCAATTGACTCAGTGATATTTCTATCCCCTATTAGTTTTATCGCGCGCTTTTGTACTCTATCGATCAGGTGCAGTGATGTTTTTGGAGCACCCGACCAGATATGAGCATTGTACTCGAGCTTGGGGCGAATTTGATTTTGATTTTTAAGTTAATAGCTGAATTTGGAATGTTGCAAGACGGGTCAGGGCCGATAAAGGATTTAGCCGTTCCTTTCCTAGCCAGTTCGTCAGCTTCAATACCCTCATGTTTCGGGCACCCACCAATGTTTGAATTTGTTTCTGTGGGAGAGGTGTTGGAGAGTATTGAAGCAGTTCAGAACTGATTTGGAGTCAATCAGGTTAGAGCTTAGTGCTTTATTGGCTGCTTGACTATCCGTGAGTATATGGATGAGGACACCTTTAATTCCCGATCTAAGGATGACGTTGGCGCACACTTGAATGACATGAATTTGCGCTTGAAACACACTGGAAATTTGTCCCATTGGTATTGATATTCTAGTGTTTGGTCCAAAAATACCATCACCCACCCAGGTGTCCATCTTTGATCCATCCGTATACCACTTGTTACCTTTAAGGTCTGAAGTAGGTTTTTTAGTGAATACTGCTTTGGCAGAATAATCGAAGTTGCTCAAAAGATATTATCTGAGCCTATATCGCAATCATACCTTATGCATGAAACATTAATAATTAAATTCGATATGAAATAAAATAAATTAATTTGGCATTCTATATTTTTATACATAGGTAATAAGAAAAGTGTTGAATGCCATAGGGGGGTATTTGCATCGAAAAAACGCTCAAAAATATTTGTTTGTCCTATTGAAGTGATACTTGCCTGAAATTACTTTAGAAGCATTTTTTAAGCTTATTTAAGTCAAATAACGTAAACGTTCAATTTCAAGCTTAAAATCTTTAAGTTGTTCCTCCGTGCAAGACGCTTCATTGACCAAATAGCTCTGAAAGCGGTCCAGGTTAGCTTCAAAATCTTTCTATTCATGCTCATTCAAAACATTCCTTCAAGCAAAAGATTTTATTTTATGACAAATAGATAAACAGAATTTTCATTTAACTAGACACGCGTCAGGGATGCTGAAATCTAGGGGGGCAGTTATGGGCAGCATTTTTTTTTTTTTTTCTTTTTTGAATATTGCTTCTTGATATCCCCCTCTATAAGCTGATATCAAAAGAGTTACCGAATAACACCGAATTATATAAGAAAAGGTCCATTAAAAGAAAAAAACAAAGAAAAAAATGCCCATTTGCATACATTTCAAACCAATCCAATATCTATTACATTGAAGCTCCTATAAACATCAAAATAGCTTCTTAATAAAGTACACACCTGCAGCTGATTCCTCCATAACAAAAAACTTGGCACACAATGTAAAAAAAAAACAATAATTTAATTATTTAACAGTGCGATTTATCACACAAATCAACAGATTCATAATGCAAGTTTACGATCGATGACTTTCAACTGATGCTGTGGCGAAGTGTGTGCATGAAAACGAAAAAAAAAACTACGGAGCATTATGCCATGGGTATTTAATTATAGCTAGGAAAAAAAATTACTTCTCAACACTGCATTTGGAAATATTGATTTATGAGTGGTTTTTCGATGCAAATACCCCTATGTGCGTTGTTCAATTTTATACATTATGAAATTCAGTTATAAATCCAACAATAAATTCAAAATTCTTCTTTAGATTTCACTAATATTATTGTGAAAAGAAAATTTACCAAAAGATTACAAAAAATAAAAACAAATTCGAAGCAGTAAATATTCAAGATTAGAGCTGATTACTCCTGGTAACGATCAAAGAATTGTTTAGCGATGCCGTTTCAATCAAATTTAAAGCTCCCCACTGAACTACATATACTATGTCCTCTTTAATTAAGCGTTCCCATATTTAAAGAGAAAACTTATTTCTTTCATTAAAATTTCATTTTAATTTAAAGTTCCACAAACAATAAATTTCCATCATAACGACGAGACCCAACTGTATACCCGCTCGTACATATTTCATCCACCAAATGAAAGCATTTCTCTGATTATATCTACACCTTCTCTAAACCTTTCCAAAAATTCATGGCTGTGTTATCTAATTACATTTACAAATTACATAATCACTTTGCAGACTCACCGCCGAAATTCCCCTTTCTTAGAGACTCGGGCAAATCTTCAAATCTTCCTGTACGAAGCCACAGGAAATCAAAAAAAAAAGCAAAACAGGACCAAAACTTGGCACCCAACTTCCGCCGCTCAGATCATCTTCATTTGTTCTAATCAAATTTCCTTTCTGTTCCTTTTGCATGGGAAAACTAACAAGCCACGCGAAGTTTCGCCAAATGTCAAGAAACACTGGAAACCACCATTGCCACACGGCATCCATTCTATCGGTATAAATCCTTCGTGTTCCTTGAAGACATTAGCGTCAAGCAGGCAAGAAACCATTACCACCGCCAAGAGCACACAACAAACATTTGGCAAGGCATCAAGGAGCAGCGCCCGCCAGCGACACAATGAGATACGAAGAAGAACGACAACGACAACGAACACCAACACCAACACTAACACAACGACAGACAATGACGAAACTAATTATTTGCGAAAATGGAAATTTCCACCGTGTGGGCTAAAGATGGTGACAGAGTTGGAGTTCGAGTTTGGAGGCTGTATTAAGCCGCCTTGATTTTATGTCTCATTCGCTAACAGTATATATTCGCTTCGTAGATGGAGACCTCAATTCAGTTCCTGTGAATTGCATTTAACTCTTCCCAACCAAATAACAACAATAACTTTAGATACAACTTCAACGAACGACATGAGGAGTAGGCAGAACACCATCCGTGCAATTTTGTAGGAATTAATTGTGTTCTCCACGAGATACAAACACAAACACACTTAAAGGGGGGGAAAGATACATTCCCGTTTATTTCTATCTACAACTCTGGTTTCTCATTTCTCGTACTCGAGGAGAGATTTACTTTGGGAAATTTATAGGATTTTCTTCAGTACATAAATACAATGACAACGAGATACGAGAGGGGGTTGGGTGGGTAAACACTTCGGCTGGGGTTAAACCTTAAACGATAGAATTGCAGAGTTGCACACTGAACTCTGAACACTGAACACCGAACACCGAACACTGAAGAGTGAACAGTGACAACGGCAAATAAATACTGCAATACTGGTAATTCAATTTGATGGAATTACAAAATTTAATTGAAATCACAGGGCGGTAAGGTAGCAGAGCGGACAGATTTGCTCAGTAGATTGAGACGCGTTGCATAGCCGGGGTACTTCCTGGTAATTTATATGTTCCTGGTTGGCATTGTCACCGGCAGCGGCAGAGCTGAGCACATTGGGAGCGGATGTTTCAATTGTAATTCGGAATTTATAGAAGTTTTCCACGAGTGCTAAATGTCGTCGTCCTAGGAGCGAATTATGTTGTGAAACATATTTTCTTTTTTACGACGAGTTTTAGTGTTGTTGGGGGTTTGGAATTTTTATAATTAAAAGGGCACTCTGCAGGAATTTTAGTGTTTAAAATTTGTATTCACAGATCGATATGGGCAGGGAAATCCAATCCGCTGGAATAATTAAAATGTCAAGCATACAGCCAGATGTAGTCGGAGTGGATGCTTTGAATAATGCTAATGGAATCGGATGTAACATTTCAAAAGGTCTCAACATTTTCAAAATTGTTAAATTTACATATTCATGGTGGAATCTTTTATTTAATCAGAGCGGCACGGATCTTTTTTTTTTTTATATAATCTACACACGCTAAAGGGGATATGAATACCCTTATAATGTTTACACACAGCGCGAGCACATGAAGGACAGACAGATCAACGTAGTGATAGGAAACTCAGATGTTAGGTTTCAACTAACTCTATGAGTGGTGTCCAGGATAACTGGAGAGTTGTGTAGTAGTGAGAGTTATGCCATTGCTTATGATTCACAGGAGTTTTTGTGCGATCAATTTCTTCAGCCATACCATCCTACTGCCAGTGTTATGCCTTCGCAGTAGGTTTTGATGTTAGCTTCTGAAACTTATCAACTTATTTTTATTTCGTGAGAAATAAATGTTTCGGCGACATCTGGATTTGAACCGTGAACCTTCAGTGTGACAAGCGACTACGACTACCACTACGCCACGGCCACTCACTAGGACTTTTAGGACTTTTTTAAAATTCAAAAGTTGATCGCATTTTTTAATTTTTTTTTTTTTTTTTTGACAAACTTGGATAAATTTTATAGCCTTAGATTAGGTAAGCCTTAGGTAAGGTTATGTTGAAAGGGGTTATGAGGCTAAACCATCATAGAACACAAGGCACTATAATGAGGCCATCGCGATCCACTGGGACCATCGCATTATGGCGCCATAACTGAAACATTTCCGTCCAAGCATTTAATTTCGCTGCAAAATTTCAAATTCTTATTGTGGCCAGGTAGGCGTGCCTCTTCCAGTGTATTAAAGAAATTATTACCAAAAAATGTCTTTCGAGAACGAGCAGTGGCCTGACAATCACAAAGGATATGCTCGATATCCTCCGATGTACCTATGCCATTGCAGTATCTGCATTCGTTCGTGTTTGAAAATCCCATTCTTTTGGCATGTTTCATGAAGAGAGAGTGCCAGGAGGGTATTCCGATTAGAGCTCTCAACGCTGCTTTATTCAGTCCAAGGATTACCCTGGTCCTTTTGCGGTCGGAGACCAGCCAAAGAGCTTGGAGACTCTACGTTCCTCTATTCCTGACCATCTGTGGCCTGCCATAATTATGCTTGTGTTGTTAAGTTTTGCCCTGATACCGCATGATGGCGGTGATATGTTCACCATCTCGGTTATAGGCAGTGCCCTCCTTCCTTTCTAGTTCATCCGCAATCTCATTTTCATCTTCGCCAGAGTGCCTAGGCAGCCAGCATAGTTTGACCCTGTTCTGTCTGCTTAGTGATTTAACCCATTTTAGCCTAACGTTACATAAATGTAACACTGGGTCACCTTATTTGTTTAAAACAATTACTATTTGTTTTTCATCGACTTCTGAGTTTAAAGTTTATGCAATGTAAAGTGTAAAGGATTCTAACAAAAAAAATACTGCATTTTGGTTGTGATTTTTTTGACAATAGAAGATTTTTTACATATTTGAATTTGAGTTGATAGCAAAATGGGGATGAGCGGAAGGTAGGCATTTGTTTGTTAATTATTTTAGTGAACTTACTGTATATTGTAAGAAAAAATATGAATGTTGTGTTATTGTATAATATGTATAGAAGCAAATACCTGAAACAAAAATATTTTTTGGAAATCCGTTTACCTGATCGCTCAGGTTTTTGGATGCTGTTACATATATGTTACGTTAGTCCGCATATAACATAACATAATTTGTGACAGAAAATACATTTATGTAACATTAGTCCGTATGCAGCAGGCTTTGTATCTGATTACTTTTTGTATTATTCGTCTTGGTAGGATAAAACAAAGAGGTTACAACGGAACCGGAACCATCCGGGAAAATTGCATTCCGGCTTCTTGTCAGTTAAGAAATAAAAAGGAATTAAAGAATGCAAATCGTGGTACAATTGAATTGTAATTCTGCTGAAATGGGTTGACAGTTCCATTGTGAGTGTTGCGTCTATACTTTTTGGAAAAAATCCAATTACAAAAGTGTCCACATATTTCCGGAAAGAGCATAAGCTATGGATCTTCCACAACCCTATGCAATCGCATGGTACCTATAATGCAAACATTTGTGGCACAGACCGTATGGACCGAAATGTAAACAACTACCGAATAGGTGTTAGAGGGAAGAAATGGTGGTCGTCCATTCTAACTTGGCTTTGACTGATAGATATTTCAAATCAAAACGCTTGGTTACTCCACAAAAAAGCTGGCTCCAATTTACCCGGACTTCAGTTCAAACATTCGATAGCACGGTTTTATTGGCGGACTCTTGGTGACCCGAAACCTCCTGATGGTTTTCGTAGACATAAAATGGAAACCGAACATGCTAATGCTCGCTACGATCGAGTGGACTATTTGATTATTAAGATCCCCAATAAAAAAAGATGACGATGTGCAGGTTCGCTATGCAGATCACACTGTACTACAATGTGTTCTAAGTGCGATGTAGGCTTATGTGTAGCTTGCTTCCAGAAAAATCATTACATATCTTTAAATTTATGGAATAAATAAAAATAATACTGAAATAAAATGCACCGGGGTGTAGTGGTAAGTGCGCTGGACTACTACGCAATGCTGCCCGGCCCAACACCTAAAAGATCTTTTTCACGGTACCACCTCTTTCGAATGTCTGACAAGCATTCAAAGAGTATCATTTGTCATGATGAGTTTCTCAACTCGCCGTTCGGAGTCGGCAAAAAACTGTAGGTCCCTTCCATTCGTGCAAAAATATAATACACACACACAAATGGTTTCGAGAAGCAGGCCCAGGTTCACCCTGAGCTGTAGCGCCACCTAAAGAGTAATACTGAAATAAAATACATGATTTGCTTGCATGTATACAGTCTTATTATTTATACAATTTTTGTGGTATCAGGACTAACGTTACATATATGTAACGGCCTAGTGTGACCAAACCTTATTAAAAAAAAATTTTAAAAAATCTGATCTAGGTTTCTGCACACAATACAAGCCGCGCCTTAAAATTTTAGGCTTGTATCGAACATTTTGGACTCTCGTCATTAATGGGTTAAGCACAGAGGACATCCTTCTACAGTTGCCGATTTGACGATACTCGATTCTAGTGCTCTAAGCGCGGCCTGACTGTCGGTTTCGAAGTAGATAATGATAACATTGTCTGTTATTAACTTCGTCACCAACAGCTCGGCCGCTCTCCGCACAGCTATGACCTCTGCCTGAAATACACTACAGTCGTGAGGAAGACTAAGATACGTATTTAGCTCCGATTCTCTTGAGGAGATACCAGAGCCGGTTTTCGACCCATCCGTATAGAGATAAACCGTAATGTGTGTCTGCCGTGTAGGCGCTGTGTTCTCCCAAACTTCTCTTTTCGGGTAGAGCGTTTTGTACAGTTTGGCGAATTCCAGAACTGGGAGGATATCTTTCGTCCATTTTAAGTTCCCTCAGAATATCTCTATGACCTTGACCACAGCTAAGTTTTTCAGTATCTAGATCAGTTTAAAATAAAATAAATGTATTTAAAAGTTAAATATTTAACCGAACCTTCATTCGGGCTTTTTTTATTCCCCTGTGATAATCCTGGTCATGATAAAGAGATGAATATTGCCTCAATGTCATATACTGAAGGCCGTCCCCATGGCTTGGTTTTCAAAGGCTTTATTGACTGATTGTCAGTTGTTTCTCTTTTTTTTTATCGCCCCTAGATATCAGACATCGATTCAATGAACTTCTAATCCTCTCCTATTCACATGCAAGTTCATGACTTATGATGGAACAATGCACCTTACAGAAAACTTAAGATTTCAAAACAAACCACTCACAGGTCAACTCAAGTTCAACCCAAGAGCATAGCATTAAGAAACCTAAGATGAGAATTATAGACACATGACATTCACATGTCTAATCCGGCAGAAGGTTGGTATGTGCCGCCTGACCACCCTCAGCATTTTCTTTCCTATTATCCTTACTACAATGACAAAAAGCACAAAAGAAAGAAAACCTAACAAAGACGTCGAATTTGAAATTCGATTCTGAATTTAAAGTCTGGAAGATACTTTAAATGTGCACTCCTTCGTATTTACGGAGAATGAATATACAATTACGTGAACCTACCTGAGTAAAAGATGAAAAACAGGAAAGTATCTTATGTGAATACGTGGAGATATACTCGTACTACACATGGAAATGAAATATGAAAATGGCGTATGAACTAGCGCACATACAGGGAACACTATTATCACTTGCAGAGCTTCACATAAATTCACTCACTGAGTCGAATTGACAGTCTTTTCACACAAAAAAGAAGAAGGAAATAAAAGAGTCGCGCTCTAGCGCTTTTCCACGCGTTCTAAATCAGATTTTCCCACCACCCACCGAGGCAGCGCCACAAAACGAAACTATTTTAATCAGATTTATGAGACTGACAACGAACGAGAGGGCAATGAGCTGCTTAGTTGACAGTTGCTAGTTGCCACTGCTACTCCTACTATTATTGACAACAACGCCCGACACTGTGGGCACAGGCAGTCTAGTTGTGTGGGCGATTAAGAAACAGCACGTAGCTGTTGTATTTTCAACTGTGTTTTCGAGTAAACGGATTAGAAAAATTAAATCTTTAAAAATACATTTCCGGTAAAAATCGTAGATTCTTTGTTCCCTTATTACACGCCTACGCAGCTGTCCTTCTTTGGCCATTTTATTACGTTGAGCTTAACTCCACACATTGACCATTATGTGGTTTAAACAGTGAACTAGTCGAGTCGCTCTAGCTGGAATCTAGAACACACAAAATTGAGAATCGTGGAATCGATTATAAATAAAACAATCAAGAGTCATGTCTGTCCGGAAGAAATAAATCTGCATTTGACGATTGAAAATGTCATCGCGTGAGAACCACTATAGAACACGATGGCTTATAAGCTTCCTGTTTTGACTGAAAAAATAATTCCACGTCAAACTCAGTAACAAGAAAGACTGGAGCAATGAATCTCGTAGGCGCAGCACTATTCTATAATTTGAGCTTGAAAAATGATTGATGTTTCAATAAATAACTCCGATCACTGAAGAAGACAAATAGGACTAAATCTTGATTCAAGAAAAGCGAAGACATTTTTTAGTATTGACAAAAAAAAACTCCGCATCCTGACTGCATTCCTCACGGGGCTTAATACAAGCAAAGAAAACTTGAACAAACTAAGTAATTTAAACAAAGACTTAAAACTAACATAAAGAAATTGAAACTAATAAGCGAAGAGATAGCGAGTATTTAAAAATAGAACTTAAGAGTAAGGTGCTTAACGATAGGTCTTTTTAGGGCTTATTAGACTAAGAGCCCACAGTAAGTTTTGGATGTGAATGATAACAAAAAATGTTTGGTACTATTAGATAGTTCTTGATCTGCTATTTCTAAATGAGTAATATTACATCAAAAATGCGGTTTTTTCGAAAGTCCAGATAATTGGTATAACACCTTTATCATAATTTTGAAATGTAGAGTTGAGCGCCCTGATGACGAATATGGTGGTCCAAAACGGTTTGACCGAGGCTGACAACACACCAAGCCCTTATTTTTCAAAAATATTATACTTTGCAACTCGGTACATCACCTTCCTGTTGTTTTTTATTATAAAGATTCAGATGGTTTTAATAAAGTTTGGTTGCACAAGTAAGCTGTGACAGACTCTTCAAGCTGCAAGGGTGCTGTGAACAAACCACCTACCCAGTTGTGTACTTTTTTTTTACTGGGTAAATTTGCATAGGTAATTTGAAAATGTCATTTGAAAAAGATCAAGAACGCATTCAACTGTTATTGACACTATGTATATACATTCCCATGCACTTGAATAGGTACAAGATTTTTTCTTTAACTTTTGTGGTATTCCAATAAAAGAGTACAGAAATATATTTTTAGAATATTAGGGATTCAATTTTTTATCAGAGAAAAAAAAAATTATGCTTAAAACTATTTCCGTTATTTTTATACAAATGGTTTTGTTAGCGTAGTTAAAAAAATGTGCATTTTTCTTGCAGCACTTGAATAGGGACAAGGGCAATTTCTTTCGTGTGGCTTACATCATTGACGCTAAAAGTGTTTTTTTGGTATGCCCGTAAAGCTTAAACGTTTTTAAAGCAATTGGGTAGGGGTACATTTTTTACAGAAGAAGAGACAGGCAAATTAATTGTCTTTAAAGAGGGTTACCTCACTTATAGAAATATTGCCAAAAAAATTGGAAAAAAGTAAGTCGGTGGCTTGCAACTTTCTTAAAAATAAGTCGAACTATGGGAACAACATCAAAGGGCAGACCAAAAAAGCAACTAGATCTACTGGAGACAGACGAATTGTCAGGAAAGCGTCGAACTCTGACTGTTCTGCCTCACAAATCTGTCAAATTTGGGAATTACTGCGAGTGTTGACATGGTAAAACGAGTAATACGAAGAGCTAAACATCTGAAAAGATTAAAATTTCAACAAAAACCCCCTCTCGTCAGATATTTGCTCGAAATTGCATGACATGGAATAGCGAGTGGCATCGTATCGATTTTTTGGACGAAAAACGATTTAATTTAGATGGCACTGGTGGTAACAATTACTATTTTCATGACATACGCAAAGAAAAATACAATCTGTCTCGTCACCATAGTCGTGAGTGTGTGTAATGGTATGGGGTGGAATATTTCTATTGGTGAGGTAGCCCTCTTTATAGGCAAGTATTTTGCCTTTCTCTTCTTGTACCCCTACCCATTTGCTTTAGAAACGTTTAAGCTTTACGGGCATACCAAAAAAACACTTTTAGCGTCAATAATTTAAGCCACACGAAAGAAATTGCCCATGTCCCTATTCAAGTGCTGCAAGAAAAATGCACATTTTTTTAACTACGCTAACAAAACCATTTGTATAAAAATAACGGAAATAGTTTTAAGCATAATTTTTTTTTTCTCTGATAAAAAATTGAATCCCTAATATTCTAAAAATATATTCCTGTACATGTGTCTTACTCTTTTATTGGAACACCGTAAATGTTAAAGAAAAAATCTTGTACCTATTCAAGTGCATGGGAGTGTAAGTGAAGATTCAAGTGAAGAGCCGGACTTAATTGATACGGATGATGGCGAATTTGTTAAAACAAAAAATTGTTTCAAAAATTACTACGGAAAGCACTATTTTGGAAAGGACGACTAAAAACTCTATAAAGGGGTCTTAAAGTTAATTCTTTTAACATTGTTCTACCCCAGAACGATATCATAATAACAATTCCACTATAGAACCACTTACCAGAGGAAAGATAATCGTAGTAACGTGAAATCATGATGGGGTGTTGTCAGCACCCCATCAACCTACTTACGTTACTATTACTCACCTATACCTACTTAAAGGTAAAATACTTTGAAGGTTTGAGATTTCATCCGGAAAATTTAGCTTCTGGAATTTTGAATCTGAAGGCAAGAAAACAATTTCTATATGAACCGCTTCCATGCGCACATTTTGGACTTAAGTCTGCAATCGATAAAGTCAATTGTTAAGACTGAAACTCACCGAAACACGTACTAATTTTGGAAAATTCGTTTGCAATAAAAACACCAAACATTTTATTACGTTCTAATCGAAGCATTTTTTTTAACCATCTAAACCATCTATCAGTCTTCCTATAGTTTTTACGATGTACGAGTATTTCTTTTATGGTTTTTAACTTTAACACCGGAACCAAGGCGCGTAAAATTTATAAAAGCTTGTTAGTATTATTATAACACTTTAAGACGATTAACACCACCGGTATCACTACTCTCGCGAAACATCTTAAAAGGCTATTAGGTGCGAAACGATGAGAAAATTACTCATAAAAAAAAGACGAAGTTTTCCCTGCTGCCAATACAACGCCACCCTTTTCTAATGCAATTTTCCACTACTCCGGGCATGAACCAAGGAAGAGCAGCGCACTCAATGCAATTTATCTCATTATCTTGGGTAAAAGTTCATCGTTAAAATTAATTAGTATCCTAGAACCTGGACGAAGTGAGTTGGAAAATATAAAGCGTCACTCTCCATTGCAGAAGTTTAATGGGAAAACAATTATGTGCAAGTGGAAAATTTTCAATACGTATGTAGGTACACGAGTGCGAGAAGGACTTTTTATATAGGCACACAAAATGTACAAAGGAATTTAAAGTGATTTTTTTATTTAATTTAAAAATGACTACAAAATAACTACCGTGTGTGACGGGCGCAACGTGAGAGTAAATCCATGCGGGCTGAGGGAAGCCACATGTGTGCCGAAGCCGATCGAATCGTTAACTATGAAACCAATACACAACCCTCGAGGCAGGCGGAGGCCAGAGATTTAAGCACACGAATACTTGTATTGATTTTTCGCGTTCCTCCATAACACTTCGCAGAAAAATGAATTTTAAATATTAATCTCTGGACTGAAAATGGGAAAATGGGAAGGATGGGGTGGGGGTGGGGGTGTAAAAATTGCCTGAATTGTATCTTTGTATTGATTTTGATGATGTTTTGTTTTTTTTTTTTTTTAAATCGAAGTAGCCTGTTCCAGCAAAGGGAATACTCGACTGCGACTTGTAGAAGGGGGAATGGGAATCGATTCTGGAGAACACTTTCACCCGCGCACAATGTTGCTCTAATTTGCAAAGTGAACTTTTTGGAGCGGTGCGGTATGGCAGGTAGGTACTACTTAGAATGTTTTGATGGCCGGGTAGAGCCGGGTATGGGTGCGGTACTAAAAGTCAAGTTTGTCATGGCAGTAATTTTTAAGGATATAAAAGGTGACACGGTAAGATTATGCCTCTTGAGGTATGCGTATGCGACGTTGTTGTTGTGGTAATATTCGAAAAGTTATGTGTTACACACTTTCAAGCGTTTTATACAATATTTGGTTACAGGTTAGGTAGGTTGTTGTCTTTTCATAATTGGATTGGATTGGTTTTTGAGAAACAAGTCATGTGGAGAGATGTAATTTTTTTGCCGAAAGTGTTTTGCGTAGGAAGAATGAAAAAAAGTTGGATTCTCCTAATGGGCAATAGAAATGCCAATGTCGAAGGGAGAAACTCAGAGGATAGAAATTCTTAAGCCGTGTATTCCTATAGATAGTTTTGGAAGGGTCACGAGTACGTTTCTGGACTGCAAAGGACGAAATTTTTCTTTAGCCAGCAATTTTGGAGGAATTTGAAGAATTGCTGTAAGCAACCTGAAAATAACCAGATTTCCAGTTCGTGGAAATTAAATTCATCAGCTTAAGTTGTGAAGCCGAGGTTACACCGAGGCTTTATCCAAACCTAAACTGATGAACTGAATTTTGTTTGCTAATCCTTTACGTAATTTTTCTAAGGTAAATTTTCCAAATAGGCCTACATATTCAAAGCTAACACTTTTTGGGAAGTTATATAATTTTGACAGGCAGTGTAATAAATGAGCATACTTTAAAAAATTCGTAAAGCCATACATTATTTAAAAAAAAAATATTTCAAAAATATTAATTAGTCGCACTAATTGTCAATAATAATAATTGGTTAGAAAAGTAGTGGAAAAATCATATTTTCCTTTTTTACCTTCTGCAGCTTTGCCCAACTATCATAAAATCTGTAGGTTTTTCAGAATACTTATTTTTACTTATTTTTATTTTACAATTGTTGAGTTCATAAGAAAAAAGGTAATAAAACGATTTGTTTTACGTTTATTATTCATTTTTTGTAGAAAAGCGACCTGAAAAAATTTTCGTACGCAAGATAAATGAAATTGACATAAAAATAAAATATTTGGAAAGCCAAACAGGGAATCAGTTATATTTAAACGAAGTTAAAAAGGATATTATTTCTTCTAAAATCAGGCCCCTAAATAAAGTTTCTGTAGGAAGTATTAGTGGAAATATTTGTGTTAACATAGGTCCAGGCATAATAAAGTAGGAACTTTCCAAAATTATCGATAAATCGAGATAGACCCTTGCTGTAGAATGATTTTTTTTTTCTTAGATTCTACCCAAGAATCATTTCCCAAAGTCTTGACATTTAACTTGGAAATACCCCGTATAGAAGTAGTTTAGACTGGATAGCTATCGGGTATTATGAGATAAGCTCCTATAAAACCTGTGCTTCCAAAATTACTTTCGGAAAATTTGGACAGATAAGGAGATCTACAAAAGAGGAACGGTAAGTAATCAAAAATCAAAGCTAACTTGAAACAAATATATAAGACAAATATGTATGTATGTACTACAACTGAATTATCATTTATGTCACTATGCCCAGATATACATTAAGATAACTTTAAGCCGCAATAGTAGTATTTTATGCGAACTTATCTTAGCCGTCATATTATGTACATAAATACAGTACACTCTCGATTTTTGCCACCTCGATTTTTGCTAACCTCGACACAAAATATGTGTATATACGCTTCCGTTTACAATGTTATGTTGCATCTTGCTAACAGCATAGATCGTCTAGCCAAGTAATTACAGTAATAATCCAAAAAAACTCGACAGTTAAAATTAAAGGTCTCATCATATGTTTTCCTCCTAATTGCACAGCCATACTTTAACCTACGGATCAAAATGTAAGAATGTTGACAACCTACAACTATGAAGGAGCACTAAAAATCTTGAATTTGTAACATGCCATCTATTTCTTGGCAAACGCATGTACAATAGCTAAGTGTTGGAAACAAGTTATCAGACGTCTTGTTCATTGGCAGAAGACTGCTTTCATTTGCTTCTTATTCGGGAGCAAATTTTTTCAAAAGATTCTAGACGTTTCTAGGGATGACATCTCGTAATGAATCTCCGAGAATCTGCAAGACGTAGAAGCGGGAGGAAATGAAGAAGATTCCTTTGAAAGTGAGGAAATGGACATTGTTGATATACAGCCCAAAATAAAACTGAAAGGCGCAATATAATTGAAGAGATGATGCAACTGCAAAAAATGCGCGATAAAGCTGTTGCCAAGCGATCTTCTAGAAATCGCTTGCAAATAAGTATACTTTTTGTTTAATAACAATAAAATTTTACAAGATTTTATGTAATTTTATCGTTATATACTCTCTGTATATTGTATAAGCCTTTTAAAGTGTTTTGATTATATATTCCATTTGTGCAAGTTTTTCGATTTTTGCAACATGGTCGTGTTTTCATTAGTAACGGAGAGTTCATTGTACATAGGTTACAAAAAACACACATAATGTATTCAAGCTGAAGGTATTGAATAATGGCCACCATTTTGCCAATAGATTTTCGCCTTGTTTAAGAGGCCAGCCACAATATTCTTAGGAACTAACAAAATATCCTCGTATTTTAATTATTCGGTTAACTTAAATCGTTAACAAATGAAAACGGATACAATACCGAATTAGTAATCCAGTAATTGCTTGGGGTTCAATCAATTTATGAACAAAAGACACTTTAAAATAAAACCAAGTCTAAATTCAGTTCGACATTACTCAGCTATACCCTTGTGAACGTATTTTACTAACATTTAGCCCAAGACAGACTGTATTTCACCAGACATGTTTGATCAAGCTTGTTGTAGCAATCAAGGCTGTTATACAACTGACGAGGTTCGATTAATTGGACGCTAGTTGTACGACCCGCTGAAGTAGTGCTTTCCACTTATTTTTCTTAGAATTAAGAAATGGTTGTAGTTTTTCCTGTGGGCTGTGTTCTTCGCTAATCTATTTTTCTTTATCATTTTGACAAGCCCGAATTTGATGATGAATTAAGCTCGGCGTATTGAACACCTATTCATGTTCACTTTACAAATATTCCGCATATTGAACCACTGATCGAGTGTTGTACGTTGAGGCTGACTTTAAGATCGGTGACGATTCAAAGGATTGTTCTAGGCTTCTCTATATGATGGTACATTAGTGTCAGGTTTCGGCGATCATGTCAGCCATTGAACTACATCAATGGTTTCCCTGTTTCTTTTCGAAATAAAAGTTAGGTTGGGTAAGTAGTAGTTTTATTATTTTGACTACAGTTATGTGTAAAAAACACAATTTTATAAAATATTGACTTTCAAATTTAACATTGTTTTAACTCTTTTTCAAATGTAAGTAAATTAATTTAAAGACTGCTTTGAACTTAAGTACGAAACCTTCATCTGAAAAAAATAAGATCAAAAGTGAACAATTATCCTCCTGGTCTTAATTTTTTCATACAAGACTGTTGTTTTGACAAGTTACGTTGGCTTAAACTTGTTAACCCTTCGAACTTGTTATGTTTGCAAACCGCCACTCAAGGTTGGGTAATCCAAGTCAACAAAATAAATTATTATTGTCATAGCATTAAAGTATTATCCAAGCTTATAACTACTTAGCCAACACGACCTACGATTGCAAGCTTTATGCAAAACACCTCCTCGGAAATCCATGACCCTCAAATAACATCCTCATCTAGCAAACTGTCAGCGAAATACATTTGTTAATCCCTACGGTCGTTACAATCATTTACCTGCTGACATAACGTACACAGGTACACATATATTATTTTACATATTTCTCCATTTCTAACAAGTTTACTCGTCCTTAAAATTCTCTTTTTCACGTGATATGCCTCAGTAAACATGAACCCAGCCCTGTTTGCTGGTACACCTTCACCCCTTGGCCATTTAACTAGCTCAGATAAACTAAGCAAATACTCGAAAAGCACCCCTCTTACCCTGCCCTGCCCTGCTGCCCACCTACATCCGCAAAGAGTGGGTGTAATCCCCAAACATTCAATCCATCCACCCATAATCAACATATATTCATATGAAATAGCAGAAAGTATCTCACATTCTACGAGTAGCTCTTGGAAGATCTGCAGCTAAATCTCTGCCACAAACGGCCAATTCAAATCAAATATTCACCTGAACTGAAGTGTAGCAGCCGTAGAGCTGATTCCAGTTGATGTTGTTGTTGTTGTTCCTGTTGTTATTGTTGAAGTCAACTTTAGACGTCTCCGGTTGAGTACCACTTTAGTAATTTATTCCCCTCTTTCGCTGTCGTTAGTATGTAGATACATGCAAAGTACAAAAAGTATATTTTTCTCATCCGTTGTGTTGTTGTGGAATTTTATTTCAAATTCAAAATGATATCTTGAACGGCGAAAATATGAAGTTGATGTGTGAAATCTCTGATTGAATACACACTCGTAGCCTTAATCTTTATTTTGTTATTTTTTTTTTTAGAACTTTTTCTATAAATTTTGAAAAAATGCTTCACTCACTTTGAATCCCATTTGGGAATTTTACACTAAACAATTATTTTGGGAGACACTATTTACACACACAAAGGACACAGCATAGCTTGGAGAAAATTAGTGGCACAGTAGTTACGACGCGTTATCCATTCAGAGGAAATTTTTAAATTTAAGTTGACGTAAATCCTTTCACTAAAAGGGGTTGGAGTAGAGATACCATCCCCAGTTGGGGACCGCTGTTTCCACAAGGACTCTCATTATCACTATCACTGCCACTCTTTGAATTTAAAAATAAATAAAATAAGAAAAAAAAAGGATATCCGAAAAGGATTCGAAAAAATAACCTTTTCCTTCTATTTGAACACACGATTAGCAGAAACAAGGATACGGGATGTTTATCCCTTTTGGGTGGAGGTCGGTACGATTTGTTTTTTTTTTTTTTTTTTTTTTTGCCAACTGATTTTTCAATACCAACCGGCGCGGCGGCTGTAAAGGGATGTGGATATATTCTTCTTTTTTTTATTGAATGGCAGTTAAAAATGTTGCCGACAATCGGAGTGCACGAAGGTTAATTTGACATTGCCACGCTTCCGAGGTAACTGACTGGTATCGGATTCGTGTAGCATCGGGTTTCGTTTTACGGGTAGAAAAGCTGAATCTTAGGAAAGTGCGGTTGGTTCTGAAGAGGAGTTGGATACGGAAAAATGTGTGGTGGGTTTGCAGTATCTTGTGGATTGTATTTTTTAAGCGCATGTGCATGTCCAAAAGAGGGGCTTTGCTATAATTCCAATGAAGGACAGTGTGGAAAGTAATCATTTTGAATGAAATACAGGTCAAGAAATGAGGTAAAATATTAAAGTGTTGTGAGTGGGTGGGGGGGGGGGGGGGGGGGATGTTATTTGATTAGTTATAACTAGCAACTTATGCATATCTGCACAACTGCACAACCCGGATAAGTGAATTAGCATAATTCTCCAATGTCTTGAGGTACATATTTATCCGGGATACGATGTTACGAGAACCCGCTTAGCTCAGAGGTACCTACCCACGAACAAGACAAAGACAAGTCCGCGAAAAGACGAAAGATCTTCACAACCAACAATCAAAACGTGACAGCCAAGAGATAACCTCAAAGTCTTACTAGAGTACTAGAGCTGACCATATAGTGTACTAGATTAATTGTATTACCTTTTGTTTTGTTTCGATTCTAGTGCTTTATTAAAAATGGTATTTAAAAGGGGAATATTTCATGTAAATTATGACGAATATTAGGGAAACAATAAGAACTTAAACGGGGAATGTAGTTAAGCGAAATCTACTTAAAAGGGGATTTTAACACGAATATTACTTCAAAAGCTTAGAGTTTCGAAAAACTGAGGATGCTATATGGGTTTTGCACTTAAGAGGGTGGTTCTAAGCCGGGTTTCAATTTATAGAAAAACAAACCATTTCTCAGAAATGCTAGAGAGCGATGAAAATTCAAAGGATGAAGAATCTTTCTGGCGATAGTACAATATACAGTTCTCGATCATTAGGCTAAAAGTATAACTATAGTATCCCCAGAATAGACACAAATGATGATGATGATGAAATATTCCTTCATCTAATTTAATCAATCAAACCAAATCGATTACAATGTAGGACATAATGTCTTATAAGGTATTGCCATCCTTTAGGATTTAGGTGTACGGAAAATAATAAAAAAGAGGACATTTCAATTAAAACTAAAACTAAAGCAAAAAGCTAAAAATATTATAAAACATTATGCAAGTTGTATGTTTATTAAGCTTGATTATTTGCCAAGTAATCTGAATCTTCTCAACTCGATTGGCAGGGAGTTTCAAAGGCGAGCAACATGAATAAAGAACTGTCGTTCAATAGTTAGATGGTAGCATCGAGAAGAAATAAGCGTGAATAACCTTGTTGATCTGTGGTCGCCGTGGCCGTGGTGGTTAGTGCGTTGGACTACTATGCATGCTGCCCGGGTTCAATCCCAGCAAAAACACCTAAAAAGTTTTTTCACGGTGCCACCTCTTTCGAATGTCTGGCAAGCAATCAAAGAGTATCATTCGTCATAAGAAGCTTCCCAACCCGCCGTTCGGAGTCGGCAAAAAACTGTAGGTCCCTTCCATTTCGTGGAAAAAATAACACGCACACACAAATGGTTGCGAGAAGCTAGACTTGGTTCTATATAAGGCTGCGGACGCCGTTTATTTATTTTTATTTTTTTTAAACTTGTTGATCGAGGGAAATTCAGCTTATTGTACAGGTAATCAGGCTTTTGAATTTGAATGATTTGATAAAGGTGGGATAGCGAGCAAAATTTGAAAAGGTCATTAAGACTGCAACCACAGATTCTTTTCAAGAGAGCGGACACGTGGTCATATCTTCCTTTATTAAAAACATAGCGAGCAATAGTGTTGAATAGAACACTAAGGGTCCGAGTAGCCATAGAGTCTACGTTGCATAACATTTCGCGTGCATACAACAAAACAGGAAGTAAAAACATCTTAGCTAGTAGTAGTTTAGTTGTTGTAGGAATGAACCATTTTAACACACGAAGGACTAGGTTTCTAGCACTTGATGTCGTTTCCAGGAGTTATTGCGGATAAGATTGACATATCGAAGGTTTTCCTGTATGTACATATATATGGGAAGGGTTTCGATTTCTGTGGATTTAGAAGAAGATGGTTATTTTGAGACCAATGAAAATGGAAAACTAGTCGCCATTCATTAATGGTACGGGCTACGGCTGCATTTTTCTCAAAAAATGAGCGGCTTATTAGTAGTTGCACATTATTAGCATTTAAGTGGATTACACAGTTCTTAATGATTCGCGGGAGTTCATTGATATGGAGCGAAAAAAGAATTGGTCCGACGATTAAACCCTGGGGCACGCCAGCCGGGACATTAAGGAAATTTGATGAGAGTCCATTAGCCACTACACACTTTTGCCTTCCACTAATGAAGGATTGTACTATTTTACAGGACTCTAATGAGAACTCGAAATTATTTTCTAGTTTGGAACAAAGTATTGACTCATCTTATGACCTGTTTATCTGTTACTCGAACTGCATCATTAGCTGAAAAAAAAACTTCATAACCAGAGTCAGGAAATGTTGGATCGAAAGCATATTCCATCTGCAGTCTTTTAAGTAGAAATACATCTGCTATTATAAGTGGTTCCTTGTCTTGTAGGTATTCGTAAAATTCTATTTTTCAAGTTAAGGCTTTATTTGTTTTTTTTTTAATTCGTTTGATCTACAGAGATGGGTGGCCGTGGCGTAGTGGTAGTCGTCGTCGCTTGTCATGCGAAAGGTTCACGGTTCGAATCCAGATGTCTTCGAAGCATTTATTTCTCACGAAATAAAAATAAGTTGATCAGTTTCAGAAGTTAATATCGAAACCTACTGCGAAGGCATAACACGGGCAGTAGGATGTTGGATATGGCTGAAGAAATTGATCGCACAAACTATAATAAGAAACATCTGGAAAAAACTTCCGTGAATCATAAGCAAGTACAAAAATGATACAAAACTCTTCAGTTATCCTGGACACCACCCATAGAGTTAGTTGAAATTGAAACCTATCATCTGAGTTTCCTACCACTACGTCGACCTGTCTGTATCTCCTTCTCGTCCTTCATGTGCTCGCGCTGTGTGTAGACATTAAAAGGGTATTCATATCCCCTTAAGCGTGTGTAGATTATAAAAAAAAAAAAAAAAATTAACTCTAACAGATTTTAGAATATAAGAATAATATACTAAAATTTAATAATAAAAATATTATAAATTTATAAAAGCTATAAAAAGTATTGATTTTTTCAGTAACTATAGATTTAAAACTTAATCTATAAATCCTAATACGTGTAAGAGTCACATAATCAATTTAACAATTTTATACATTTAGTTATGCGTTCATTAAAGCCATTATTATAAATATGTATGTGAATGTACCTATATCGTAGATTGTTTAAAAAGTTTCGTGGAAGAATTCTTCTTTCTGGAACATAAATTATTAAGTTGCTTAAACTATTCGAACAATTAACGCAATTAGAGAAAACATCGTGAACAAATAGAATACATCAACCATTTCGCCTTTTTTCCAAAGTATCTAAACCAATGAACGCACGGAGGCATACAATCAAGGTTCCATTTTAATTGCTTAACAACGAATCTTGTAAAAGACTTTTGATCCTTTCGAAACAAAGTTTTAAACACGCAAAGTTAGGACACCAGATAATAGAGCAATATTCAAGTTAAAAACGCACAAGTAACATGTAAATTTATAGTATAAGTATAAACCAAGCACTGAATTTGCCTTTGGCACAATATAATCAATATTAAAAAAAATGCTAAGATCTTTCATTTCCTTCTTTCGATTTAGCATTTTTCTAACAATTGTATAATTAAACAATGTGGGAATTAATAAACGATAAACAGAAAAGGAAGAACATTTATTTATGTTTAACGAGAGAAAGTTACTATGACACCATTAAACAAAACATTTTAGGTCATTTTAAAGAATATCACAATCATTTATGTTTCTAACATGAATAAATATTTTCAGATCGTCAGCATATATGTATTAAACAATTGCATTGACAAAAACGTTAAATAGTAAAGGACTCAAATGACTACCCTGAGGGACACCAGAAAATACATTAATGACTCTAGATCGTAATTAACCAACATTTTCCGCTTAATCCTTTGCTTTTTACATAAAAAAAATTATCATACACTTCTCTTTGAATTACTTTTTCAAAACTGTAAATTTGTAGAAAATAATTGATTTCTGGATCCAGCAGAATTAGTAGAGGAATGATTTTACATGTATCATAAAAATGAAATTAGATGACTTTAGAGAAAACACCGTTTAGAAAACGCATCTACTTTGGTTTTTGTTTGAGGAGCAGTACTTTTTTTCAATTCAGCAAAACCTAAATGCAATAATTTTTGTTATTTTCTTTATTAACTTTTTTTCTAAAATCGACTTTTAAACGTCCCTAGCTGAAGTAGTTGAAACAATTTGAGCGTTAAGAGTCATGTCCCCACAACAACATTTTCTTCATCAACAGTTTCACTGCGAAACATTTAAATTTAGCAAATCACAACGCACCATCTCAGTGATTTAAATTTTACCTTTTTCTGTATAAGCCACCACCCTCTTTAACATCGCCAAGACGCCAACATATTCATTTACCTAAGGATCCCCATGCGCATCTTTAAAATTCAATCGACTCTGTGGAATCAAATAAAAAACATTAAAGCCAAAAAAAAGTTGTAAACAAATTTAAAATTTTACAATCCCAATAAATAAGCAAAGTTATAGGTTCCTGTATTTTCTTCTCCTCTCAAATCTATTAAATTAAATCGAATAGTCAAATTTAATTCCATCGCTCGCTTTAGTCCTTTTAAATTCAAATAAAATTTTAGTTCAAAACTTTATGACCCTCTATTTCATCGACTAAAATACTCGTACTTAAGGAGACCACAACACTCTTCTGCGAGCGATAGACTCAAGACCCATCCACCGACTGTGTCGATTGCGACTCACCCCTATGACAGCACCGGCATCTCTTACTGGAGGCATATCTTCTTCGTCTTCATCTTGGCGGTAGTGTTGTCTCGTCCTTTGGTGGGGTGCTAAGGAAACATGATTTCATAAAGTGAAACATTACGGGATTTAATGATCAAACATTTACACTCGTAAAAATATTATTTTCGCTTGATTTCACTCAATTGCATGCGCGATGGTTGGTCGTCTTCAGCGTTGTCCTTTCATCTCATCGTTATCCTTTTGGTTGATGCTTGTTGACGGGAGCATTGACGTTTACTTCTACTTATTGGTGGGAGAAATAAGAAAAGTAAGAAACAAAAGTCAGGATACTCCTTTCCCTGTGTTGCTAATGGAGAAGAATTTTATAGAACTTGTTGAAGTGTTCTTTTTTCCAGCTTCGGACTTTTTATTTAAATTTAAAATAAGGACGAATCAAGTAAGCGCAGACATTGTTTCGATAATTATAAGTGAATTCTTTTAAGTCAAATTTAATTAAAATGACTTTGTTCCATCTGCGTAAGAAAATCCCAACCTCTTAGTGTAGACAAAAAAAATTATCATGGTTAAGAAAGATATATGTATGTCCTTTGGAGCTGAAGTCCAGTTTAATTTCCTTCCACTGTGAAATTATTTAATACATCATCCTGAAACCCTAAAGCAATCGCCAACCTCTTTGTGACCTTCTTCTATACGAACCGGACCTTGACTTTTCAAGATACCTGGATAACTGCCCACAATCCTCATTAGTCTTACTTGATAGTGTAATGGTACGCGAAGGGATTTATAGCCTCAAGGATGGTTTCTTCCCCGGTCCTGGTGGCCTGCCCACCATTATTCTAAAAAAATGTTTTCTCTAGCCGTTTTCCTAAAGGAAGGAAGGAAGGAGTCCTATTGAAGGACTTTTTTATTTACACTATCCATAAGAAAGGTAGAGCAAAGTACATATGAAACTACCGACCCATAGCTAAACTCTCTTTTCGCTTTTCGAAAGCATTATCTACAACTCACTGTATTTTCATTGCAAATTCATCTTTTCCCCTCAATAGCACGGTTTCTTAAAGGGTAGGTCCACAACGACTAATATAGCCGAATTTGCTTCTAAAACACTGCAAGCACTAGAGGAAGGTAAGGAAGTGGATATCATTACTACCGACTACAGTAAGGCGTTTGACAAAAGCTGTCACTTAACTATTTACCTCAAACTTAAAGCCCCCAGTTTTCCACCATTTTTCATTTCATGACTGAGATCGTACCTAAAGAAACGTCGGTATAGGGTACTCTTCAGATTTTCAGTCTCGGTCCCCATCAATGCCGCTTCAGGTGCTCCTCAAGGCAGTCTTCTTGGTCCACTGATCTTTGTTGATGTTGGCCATTTCATAAAAGACTCCGATCTGTTTATTTACGCGGATGACTTGAAAATAATTTGGGTAATTTCTACCCCCACCGAGTTAATTTTACTTCAAAACAACCTTAATTCATTCTATACATGGTGCGACAAAAACATTTTAGAACTTAACGTCGGTAAATGTCAATCCATAACCTTCTCCCGTAAACCCCGCAACCCACAGAATCTATTACTTTCGTAACAAGCCTGTTCCCTCAGTTTCCTCCACACGCGATATTGGCATTATTTGTTTGTACATTGATCAAATAATACACTTGGTTTCATAAAACGCTGGTCCCAAGAATTCTCGAAACCTTACGTTACAAAATCTCTTGTCAGACCCCTCCTTGAATACGTTTGCCAAGTTTGGGCACCATTTCACGTCACTCACTTAGAATCGAAGCTGTGCAGCGCAGGTTTATCCGGGTTGCCTAACGCCCTTGGGCAGACAACTATATCTTACCCCTCTACGAAGATCGGCTTAAATAGGTTAACTTGCAAACTCTTACAAAACGTCGCGAAGTAGAAGACATACTCTGCAAGCATAAACTTTTAAAAGGTATACAAGCGAATTACTTGCACTACTAGAAATGATTTCCCTTTACACCAACCCTCGTTACCTAACGTCTGTACCGCTCTTTCGTATTCCTCACCACAGCACCAACTACGGTCTGGCCAACAACGCACAGAACACCCTTGACTTTCATTCCAGTATATCCTCCCTTTGAAATTCTCTCTACACCTCTACATCCTTAGTGTTGGTTTAAGTTTCCTTCTCCTCTTTACGACTTCTTCCCTTTTCAATTAGTCGAAATTTGTAAATGTTACACCGCGTCTCCACGAGACATATTTCTGCCAAAACTACATCTTGACTAGAAACAGGTTTTTTTCTTGTTTTCCTTCCCTGGGCAAATCATGCCAAGACATTTCAATCTAGAAGCGGACGTCAAGAAATAAACAACCCGCAATTCTCGCTTTAAAAGCAGTAAAATACTCTACGGAAATACCATTGAATGAAAATCTAGCTACCCAACCAGCATCTTCACTCTACGGAAATACCCTAAAATGAAATTCTACCTACCAAACCCAACTCAGCGCGACATGTTCACTCTACCGAAAAACCCACCGAATGAAAAATGTCAGAGAAAAATCTGGATTTCAGTTTGCTGAGAAGACAAAACTAAAATGCTGACATCGCGGACATGTTTTTAGTTGGGACATCAAATTAGAGGTCTCCACGAGACATTTGCATGTCAAGTCGAAGAACATGTCTCGGGAAATGACTCGTGGAGGCGGGGTATTAGGTTTAAGTCTAGTCTAAGTTTCTTAATTTGTTTAAGTTTTTTTGTTTGTTTGTATTAAGCTAAGCAAATAAATAAATAAAATAAATTAATAGATAAGCGGATGGTATTTAGGTCATATGGTATTCGTTCGCTTCCTTGCAACTTTGTTGATTTAGAAATATTTTGAAGCGAAGCTCGGAATCCACAAATACAACAAAAGCACTGAAAAAAAACCGACCATCAACCAATCGCGCAAGTGTAAAGAGCTCTACAGTAATACAAAAAAAAAGTAGCGGTCACAATCTGGAACCCTTTAGTATCCCTGAGTTAAATGACTCAGGAGGAGCGGAGATGATAAGCTTAAAAAAAATATACAGTCCGTATTAAATCTGAATTTCCAAGAAGCCATTTAATAACCCCTAGATCCTTAAAAACAAATAGAATTTACCAATTTCACGTTCAATTTATATCCTGACTGCTTATTGGACCAATTGAACATATTTTTCAAAACGAATTGCTGCTCACATATCTTTTCTCATAAGTAGCAAGAAATAAATAACATACCCCAATCACAACAATCTCCATACACATCCTTGTACGCGTTGATCCGTAAAACAATAAGACATTCCCTCCTATCCAATTTCCTTCTGCCCCGACCCCTTAAAACGTTTCAAACAGAATTGAAGTCACATTTCCATACAACAGCCATTCGTTCGAATCCAAAACTGTTATCTTTTGTCTGCGACGGGAGATAACCAAACTGCCTAATGGTCGGGGGGAGGGGGTTGGAGCCGATCCATTCCAAACCAAGAAAGTGTTAAGAGTCTTTATCACCTCCTCAAACGTATGGGCAATTTATTTTCCTCACTCTTTTCCGCCACACAAACATTATTTTCCTTTGTATTCGAAGAAAAATTCCATGTACCTCTGAAAAGGAAAAAAAAGGACACAACCCTATCGCTTATCCTGCACACACACTCTATATACCAACAAATGAGCAATCACAAACAAGCCTCCTCTCAAGTCTCGTTTGTTCAACCCCCCCCAAAAAAAAAAAGGATTCGCCGCCCAATTACTCCCGTGCTCATAAGACTAATGCTTTCGATTATAAGGCTTCGTGGAGGATGTGTTATGAATCTGCAATGAGTTCGAGATGATATTGTCTGATTTTATTGAAAAGGGGGGCCTGAAATTGTTTCTTGTTATCCTTACGTTTTCATGCTTAAAGTGTATTGTTTCGAATCGGAGTGGTGTGCCGGTGTGTGGCATTGAATTCCAGTATTAAAAGTGGGACACTCCCAAAGGATTTAAGGAAATGTTTCTGTTTCTGCAAAATACAATACGTAAAAAAATACATATACTCGCATATTGCCTGTTGCAGTTGCAGATGCAGCCATGATGTACCCCTCACTGCACTCCTGAAATGAACCAACAGGAGGCTCGTATATATGTATGCACGTAGTTTGGGTTTTATAGCGATGATGTTGTTAGAAAACTTGCAATCATTGGTTATAAGGAAAATGGCTGTGCTTACACTTAGACAGTTTGAAAGTTTAAATAGTTTTAGCGTACGTCTTTTCGTGTGTAATATGTACATACATACTATTGGAAATGGCCCGGGTTCAATCCCAGCAATCACGTAAAAGTTTTTTCACGGTGTCACCTCTTTCGAATGTCTGACAAGCATCAAAGAGTATCATTTCTCACGATTGAGCTTCTCAACTCGCCGCGCCGTTAGGAGTCGGCAAAAAACTGTAGGTCCCCTCTATTCCTGCAAAAATATAACACGTACAGTAGAATTAGGCCCTGGTGCCTGGTCCACCCCGAACTCAAGCACCACCTAAAGAAGATCAGAAGTGGTGGATTGACTTGTTTTTCAGTTTTTTTTTAAAGTTGTGGTGAGGTGACCGCATGTTATGATATTTTCTACTACTATCAGCTGCTTGACTTTCTAAAACAAATTCCATGTATATTTTGGGGAACAACAAGAAAGACCACACTTGAAGAACTAAAAAAAACGGGCCCCGTGATCGAAGAGGCTAAAAGGCTACTGTGTGTTAGCACAGCGCCTGCTAAATCCTACTAATATATAAATGTGAAAGTTTGGATGTTTGGATGTTTGGATGTTTGGATGTTTGGATGTTTGGATGTTTGGATGTTGGGATGTTTGGATGTTTGGATGTTTGGATGTTTGGATGTTTGGATGTTTGGATGTTTGGATGTTGGGATGTTTGGATGTTTGGATGTTTGGATGTTTGGATGTTTGGATGTTTGGATGTTTGGATGTTTGGATGTTTGTTGCTCTATAACACCTTAACGGTTTAACAGACTTGAATGAAACTTTCGGGAATAGATAGTCTACTTCCTGGATTAGAGATTAGGCTACTTTTTAATCAAAACATACAATTCCTTGATTCCATAATTCGAGTTATTCCAATTTCCGCTTTTATTACTTGGTCATTATTTTTGGGTACACCATTGTCATTGATCGTCAGTCTGTTGGGAGAGGGTTGTTTTTGTAGATGTTATGCTCTTCTCTTCGCCACAAATCCATCGCTATCGCTTATTCTTTCATTTTCTTTCTACCCATACGCGCATTGAACGATGGGTAAACCATTGCCATTGATCGTCATTCTGTTGGGAGAGGGTTGTTTTTGTAGATGTTATGCTCTTCTCTTCGCCGCAAATCCATCGTTATCGCTTATTCTTTCATTTTCTTTCTACCCATACGCGCATTGAATGATGGGTAAACTATTGCCATTGATCGTCATTCTGTTGGGAGAGGGTTGTTTCTGTAGATGTTATGCTCTTCTCTTCGCCACGATTTCATCGCTATCGCTTATTCTTTAATTTTCTTTCTACCCATACGCGCATTGAACGATGGGTAAACCATTGCCATTGATCGTCATTCTGTTGAGAGAGAGAGAGAGTTAATGCTCCTTTTTGGGATTGTGACACAAAGTAGAGGAGGGATGATTTTGCTGATATTTGCTACCGACTTTTGTTAGTTGTGTTTCTGCTTCATCAGCGTGCGGATCTAGATCTACAGAAAGGGGGAAATGTACGATTTTTTTCACTTTCTTTTTTTTTTGTCACTTTACAGCGGTATTTGGTTACCTTAAGGTTAAGTTAGTGGACACCTTAGAATAAAGTTTTTCCTTTTTTTTAAATTCACAAATACATATTATATTGTAGTAGGGGTAGGCAGGCGATGTTGAGTCTTAAAATTAGTAAATAGTTGGTGATTTCAGACAAACCTCACCAGTTACTCCACGATCAATGCTTACAACAAAGCCTAATATCTTCGGCGTTTACATAATACTATTGTACTTTAAATATAAACATTAAGTACAACTATTAGAGACAAGAAACCAGAAAGTACCATTATTTGATGCTCATAAAATACATATTATGTACATATGTGTGTAGACGTGTTTGTACACAGTAATATTACATTTCCATAAATTTTTTATGCAATCGTTTCATCTATAGGGAACAACCACTTAGTTCAGATAATAATGTATTGGCTTTAGAATTCTTTAGAATCTTAATTTAAATAATATCAATTCCTACTACTTCCTTTCTATCATACTGCAATCAAATGACGCGACTGATTTTTAGCACGGGCAGCGCCGGGCAGGCAACAGCTAGTAAGTTAATAAATATTTCTGCGCCTTGATTAATCTGCGCTAAAATAAATGTCTTCTCAGCTCCTAATCCTTTTACTCAAGGCTATGGGGAAGCAAATAAGAACTACAAGCGCATTTGCTATGAAAAAAAGACAGCATTTGAACAGCAACGTATTGCTATTATAAACAACTCCACATCTTCAGCGGAATTTTGGAAAGCTGTAAAATATATAAATGGACAAACGAATAGCATCGCCTCGTCGCTTAAAGCAACGCAGCTAATGGACCACTTTAACAATCTGCTTAATTCCCCACAGATATCACCACCACTCCAATATGCAGCTCCACTAATTATCGATGACTTCCTAGATAGCCCGTTTTCATTAGAAGAAATGAAGAAATCTTGAGTGCGTTACTGTTTATCCTTTTCATCAACGACATATCAGATACTGTAAAAGGTGGAATCGAGTTTGGCAACATACAAATTCCGGCTCTTAAGTATGCAGACGACATCGTTTTTCTTTCCGACACTGTAGATGGGTTGCAGCTAATGATGAATAGGCTCAGCGTTTACTGCAAATACTGGAACCTTAGCGTGAACTTGAATAAATCAAAGGTAATGGTGTTCAGAGGCGGCGGTGGCAGATATTCTCAAAGTGAAAGATGGACGTATCAAGAAGAAATGGTGGAAGTTGTTCGCGAATACAAATACTTAGGAATTTTGGTGTCTTCGAACTTGAATATGAAGAAACATCTAGAAACGAAACTATCTGAAGCTAAACGAGCAATCTCATCGGTATGGGGTCGCTGCATCAACAACAAGTATTTAAGCCATAGCTCGAAGCAGAAACTCTTTCGCACAACTTCAGCTTCAGTTCTTTTATATGGAGCGCAGGTGTGGGGATACTGTTCCTTTGTTGAAATAGAAAAGTTTCTTAGGTATTTCTTAAAGCGAATATTTCGTTTACCAAGTGCTACGCCTAATTATATGCTGCATCTAGAGACTGGTGCACCGCCTATGTTCTTGGAAACACTGAGACTACATTTCGATTACATAGTAAAAGTTATGGCAATGAGTAATGACAGACTGCCAAAAGTTGTACTCAAGAATGTAATAAGAAGTAGAGCAAGCTTCATTCAAGAATGGGAACGCCTTGCATCAGATTATGGAGAAACCATAACGATAACACCCGATGAGCAACCTGAACATCTAAAAGCACAACTCAACGTCTTATTGCAAAAAGTAGGTCGAACTATGTATGATCGATTTGTAACGGAAGCACAGTCTTCCCAGTATAGGATATATTACAGCAAGTTGAAATACGATCTAGCAGAAAAAACTTACTTTTTAAACTGTAACTCAATAGAAAAGATCAGCGTAATTTTTAAAATCAGAGGAGAGCTATTAAATTTGAATTTCATTCCACACCGTCCAGAGCTACCTGTCCTGTGCAATCTTTGCAATATGAAGATACGAGAGGATATATTTCACTTCCTTGCAATATGCCCAGTTTTAAAAGAAATTCGATTGAGATTCTTCGATTCGTATACCCTGGAATTAGGTGCAGCAATTGAAATCTTAAATGGAATCCGAGGCTGGGATTTACTTTTCAACTACTGTGCAAATGCTCTCCGTTATAGAAAATGTATAGTTGAAGAAGATTTTTAATGTTTAATGTATATACATATTGCCTTTTTCTTTGTTCTCTGTTAAAAACAAAAATAGAAATGTAACTATTGTCAATCTGGTAGACGGCCATAGGCCAAACCATAATAGACTTAGAATTATATTGAATGTTATGAATTAAAAATGAAAATAAAAGTCATATAAACTAACTAACTACTCAAGGCTAGTAAAGTGCTGCTTCAATGCTCTCCTATCCCCAACCACTGACAATAAAGTCAAACTTTGGTGGGTACCTGTTCACAGTGGCATTGAAGAAAATGTCATTGGAGAAATGTCAAAGGGCTCATACAAGCCAAACTGTTAACTAAGCCCTTTACCCATCACAGGGATCTTCTGAACCGCAGTAAGAAGGATATTAGGTATCTAACAAGCTTGTTCTCCGGTCATCCAGTTACGATACGATATCACCTAAACAACTTAGGACTGTCTAGCGAGACCGATTGTCGACTCTGTTTAGAGGAGCGTCAGGGCGCAGTGCCGGTTTTAGGGCTACCAGCGCCCCGTGCGAGATCTCTGTGGCTGTTCATATTAGCTATCCAAATCCATGTGAAAATAGAAAATAATAAAACAAGGGAAACAATAAAATAATAACCCATTTGAATTTTAATTTTCTGGCCTTTCTAACGCAAACTGTCTTATGACTCCGCATTCTATGTTTTCCTCATTCACTTTCGATTGACAAAGTTGCCAATTTGGTCAATCTAGATTGGGATATTGTCGATCGCAAATTGGCTTATGAGATCATAACACAACATACAAACATTTATATTTGATTTCGAGCCTCCAGTTAATTTTAATTGGAGATCACCACAGAGTTTGAAAAGGTCTGGTTTTTCTGGGATTTTTTTTTTATGTTATACCAAACAGACCAAGATTCGGAGTACTCATTGAACTGTTCAAATCTTTCACTAGGGTAAAAATTAAGGTAGTGTCCAATAAACAGTTGAAAAGTTTAAATTCAAATTTCTTTTCTGGAGAAGCTATAGGCACTACGCGGACAATTTGTTATGGCTTTAAATACAAGTTGAATTTCAAGTTCTTCATCCAACACCTTCGCTGTGAAAAGGGTGCTTTTAAAGGCTGTCTTTCTATAATCTTCCTAGAAAGCACAGCATTTTTTTCAACAGTTCTGTCCATTTACCCTAGTCCATGTCTATTGAATACAGAGATTTACTGACGTCATTAATCTGACAGTTCTTGCTTTCTAACGAGTTTCACTACGTTTTTTTATAGTACCTACATATATAATCCTAATGATAATTGGTTTGAATTTTCCATCGATGAACAATAGAAGCTAGAAACAATGTGAACAACCTCTGAAGTACCCCAAACGAAGTGACGGATTCGAATTATTTTCAAGTGCACCAGTGTAATAAGCTGTATTCCGCTTCTAAATAAGTTAAAAATAATGCTAGCTCTTTCATAATACAATGCTCAAAAGGGATAAATAATAAGTCTTGTCTATTGTCGGGGATTCCCGGTAAAATGTACAGCAGTACTCACGTTCCAGTGTTGCCACCCAAGCAATTTTGTCGCCAGATTTAGAGAATTTAAGACTCTTATAGGTAACCTAGCCGCTGCCGAGAATGCAACAAGTCACAACATGCAACTGGATGCCTACCATAACTCCGCTTTTGTCAGGCGGCTTATCCGACATAAAAAACTCCTCAAACCTTGTGAACCTCATCTTTTCTCTGTCGTCTCTAGCAACTCCTAGCGTTTTTAGAGGTGCAAAGCAGGCTGGATGGCAGCTTCCTTTTATTGTTTTCATAACCGCCGCTCCGCGAATGAAGTAAGGCAAAAAGACAATTTAAATTTTTGTACTTTTGTCTCTCATTTAAATTTTTCCGCCATCCGAAATTCCACTTCCACACAAATCACATTTAATTAGCATTCTGACTATCTGTTAAGTGCAAGACTCTTGACTCGTTTTCTACAGAAAGTTTTGTCCATGAAATCCTGTCACAAATAACTTTACCAACAATAACAACAACTGGGGAAGCACCATCGAAACTTAAATCCTTCGGCAATTAAATGTGGAGACCAACAGGAGTATTATCTCTTCCCCCGCATGTTATTTACGTTCCTTTTTTCAGCAAGCTGCAACGCCGAACCAACCAACAACCAAAGGATAACCTTGCCAGGCTCATTTAGCATGCATCAGAGTGCTCACGATTTAACGTGAGTGGAAGAGACAAGGAAGGATTAGGCTTAAGTAGATAATGAGACAGAAAAACTACTTTTTGAAAACTTTCTAATTTATCTCTGGCTGGTGCTGTTTTTTTTTTATTTCTCACTTTCCATGGTAAAGCTCCTTATGTGCAGGTATAGATTTCAATGTCACTGTGGTATGTCCTTGTATGGAAAAGCATCATCCAAACTGTTCAAAATAATTGTTCAATCGATAAAAAAGTTGTGTGCGTTCGCAGGAACAATTATAATCTAAAAAACACCTCCGCCCACCTCCTTTTTTACTTGTTACACCTGTAAACAGCGACATAATACGACACACTTTGTTTGCACATTAAAGCGTGTACATGTGTTTGTAAGCCTACGGTTAATTAACAACTCAATATACACCGCTTACGTAAAGCTAACATAATTAAACAATGATACAACCATTAAAATTTGATTAACGCTTTCATCCGCCCACCAAAGCTACCACCACCCACTCACAACCACCCTCAAGCATATGTGATATGGGCGAATTAATAACGAAGCATATGCCGACGCACAGAATAACCCTTAACCGTCAGCGGTTGACAAATGCGAGGCACAGGCGTCCCCAGCCCCACCTCTCGGCAATCTCACTCAACTCAAACATAATAAATAACAACAAACGCGGATTTACTTCCATTAAATCGTGTTGGAGCTTGTAGGCGAGGACTTCCCCAAAATTACTATCAGATGACAGCAGTTTCGTCATTTGACTAGGGGAATGAAATAGAATACCACGGAAAATTGATTAATCTATCATCGTTGTCCTAGAAAGTCTTAAAGGCTAGTCCTTGAGGAGAGTGTAAGTTTGATATATGTTTGTAGGACAACCCCCCACAAGCAACCGCACACTTAAAGTGCTGTGGGGTACCGAAAGCACTCGACTTTACCTATTCACTCTGTGCACCTGTTCCACACTACTAAGCGCTCATAAATTTACCCAAAGCTTAAAGGAACAGCAGTTACACTCACTAAACACCCAATTCCCAGAACGATGATGCTACTGCTGCTAGTAGTAGTGCTCTTCGACTTTGGCTGCTGCTACATTCCATAAATCCTTTTGCCATCAGTAAATTAAGGTGGAACAATTCAGCATACGAAAGTAGGTTGGTTTGGCTGGAATCGGCTTGAGATACTCGTACCTATTTTTTGGTCTTTGGCTCAGCGCAAAGGACAGGAAAAAAAACGGAGCAAAATATGCCATAAATAAAGGATAACAATTTGTAAGGATCAACAAGTGTCCAAGTAAATCACTAAATGGAGAGAGAAACGTTAAGCTGAGCGCACAAAACCAGGAAAAAAAACAGAAAAACTTAAGGATGTCCTTTCAGTTATTTACACATTGATTGGGTGATGGGTTTTACTTTTAGATGTACAGACGATGGAGTGGTTATGCTGTGGCGAAAACATTTTATGGGAGAAAGTAATGTAACGCTTCGTATAAGTTATTTTGTTTGATGATCAGTTGCGTTAGCTAAGTAAATTGGGACGAGTGGCTGCAAATCTGAAGTAGTTTATGAGAGGATCTTTATGAAAGACTTCTCAAGAGCATCAATATCGTTGAAAACCGGGAGACTCAACTAAAGCCCTGAATATTGGACTGCTTTGATAAAGTCATCAACAGAACTTAGGGATTTACCTACTCTTATTGAAACCGGGCTTGAACCCGGGCAGCATTGCGTAGTAGTTCAACAGACTTACCACTACACCACGGTGCTCACTGGTCGAGCATTTAAAAATGTGATTTTTTTATGTGTTCGTTTTTTTGGATTCTTCGAAGTGCTCCAGGTAAAGAGTTCCATAAAAGAGTGGCATGAACAAAAAACGTACGTTCAGATTGCAGGCAGTTGAATCGGGGCAAATTAGGACTGCGCTTCTTTGCAATCTGGCAATAACTAGAATTTTCCTTAGCTTTTTATTTATTTCTCAGCCTGTAGATGTAAAAAGTGGGCACCGTAGCGCAAGTAGTTAGTGCGTTGGACTACTGAGCCAGCGGTCTTGGGTTCGAATCCCGCCGCAAACACCTAAAAGTTTTTCACAGTGCCCACCTCTTTCGAATGTCTGACAAGCATCAAAGAGTATCATTTGTCACGATTGAGCTTCTCAACTCGCCGTTCGGAGTCGGCAAAAAACTGTAGGTCCCTTCCATTCGTGCAAAAATATAACACGCACACACAAATGGTTGCGAGAAGCAGGCCCAGGTTCACCTCGAGCTGTAGCGCCAACTAAGTAAGTAAGTAAGACCCAAATCTGTTTTTATTTCTAGGCTTAAGCCCGAAACTTCTGTAGATGATATAGTTAATCATCTATTATCTAAAAGTTTGATAACTAGTAGAGTGTCTATAAAGTGCACTAAAATAAGTAAGCCGGATAGTTTTGTATCATCTTTTAAAATAGTTACCCCTGTTTCGATTTTTGAGTCACTATGCAAAAATGACATCTGGCCCCTCAATACTCTCATAAAGGAATTCACCAATCGAGCATCTAAAAGACTTACCAACACATCGCAGGTTTTAATTTCAAAAAACTCTCTCGATTGTCCCTCTACTACCAAAATGTAGGAGGGTTACGAAGTAAAACTACCGATATTTTTACCAACTCTCAGGCTTTTCCACATGACATTTTTTGTTTTTACAGAGACTTGGTTGAACGCCAATATTTTGGACACGGAACTCTTCAACTCCGAGTTCCTAGTATGTGGATAGTTGCAAAGGGTTGGGTGTTGGGGTGCTTATTGCAGTTCGTTCTCACCTCAGTTCCAGCTTAATCAATGTTCCTTTCCCTTTGAACACAGAAACTATTTGTATAAAAATTTGTATTGAGAACAAAACTGTCTTTATCATTAATTCATACATTCCTCCTAATAGTGATATATCATTGTATTCTGAGCTTTCGCTTATCTTGGAATACATTCATGACTTATCCTGCTCGGAAAATGACATTTTATTGCTCGGCGACTTCAACTTGCCACAAACCATCTTGACTTGACTCCATTACGTCTTTTGACTTAATAGTTGACAAGTCGGGGAAATTCATGCACAGATAGCGAAAATCGCGTATCGACCGCTAACGATAAATCCAACAACGTAGCACAGTTGACGTCCATAGTCCTACGTATGTCATCTACATTCAACGAGTAGAAGTGCAGTTTTGCAACTCCTGTTGGCTCGAAAACCTGACTGGGCGGCGCGGCGCATAAAAGGCTACTCCTGATGAGGTACTCTTGCATCTGTTTCAGAATAGCCTTCTCGAATACTTTTGACAGGAATGGCAAGATGGCGATAGGTCTGTACTCGGTGCATGCACAATTTTGCGGCTTAGATATAAGGAGCATTTTAGCATTTTTCCATAAGCTCGGATACTCACGTTATGATTGACGGGTTATGAATTCAATGACTTGAGGAAGGAGGATTTTCAAAAATGTAGGGTTTATTGCATCCAAATCTGCTGCATTCGATTTGACGGACAACACAGCTTCAACTATTTCCTCATCTGTAAAATGAATAAAATTAAGATATCGTTCAGAGCAGCGTTGCCGATGTGGCACGATCGTGCCTTATTGACATGGTAATTTCCTTTAGGCACGCAGGCACGAAAATATAAATTTTGGCACGTTTTTCTTATTTCCATTATTTGACTGGAACTTACACTCATAATGATATAAATTTGAAAGTGTAAGTAACATTTTAACTAATCATCAATAGAATCGGACGTGTTCATTCAAAATTATAGCATGAATGCACTTAATCCGGAAAAATAATTCAAAAGTACATTATAGGTCTGTTCAATTGGACTGTTCTGGGCAGGAAAGAACAGAAGTCGGCAAAAAACTGTAGGTCACTTCCATTCGTGCAAAAATATAACACGCACACACAAATGGTTGCGAGAAGCAGGCCCAGGTTCACCTCGAGCTGTAGCGCCAACTAAGTAAGTAATGAGAAGACTTTCTGTCCGAGATTGATCTGCTTTGTGTTCAATGACTCTGAGCTGTACAGCTTTTCTGCACCTACTCTTGAGGTAGGAAAGATTTGTGAGAAATCTGTGCTGTTCTGCCTATTTTCTCATTGAACAAAGATTATGTTAATTCGTAATGATGATATTTGCTATTAAACCCATCATTTTAAGCCAATACGTATATAATGATATTTTTGTCGGCACTAAATATACAGAAGGGTTTATAAATTTAGAGAAAAAGATTCCCAACAATTTTGTAAAAAACGTTTGCTAAAATGAGAAAAATATTTGAAATTTTAAAGAAATAGAAAAACCTGTAATTTTTTTTTTTTGATAAGACAAGCTTTCGCTTAAAATGGCACGGCATTTCAGCAGATGAGGCACGATATTTTTTTTTTTTTGAGCGGCAACGCTGATTCAGAGTCGCTTTCTTCATTCGTTTGTTGACGCACTGTGCCAGGTTTGCCGATATTCAAATTTGGTGTGGATGGAACAGAAACAGATATGAACTGAAAGTTTAGAAGGTTACAGTCTTTGTCTGGGGGTATCTTCAATCATTGTTTGCAAGCTTATGCAAGTTTTGCCAATGATTTTTTCTGGACTGATTGTCTCTTCACGAGTAAATCTCCGAATTCGTAAGCATTCAGCTCAGGATGCCTTTCAATACACTTAGAGAAGGCGACAACCCAACCCTGGCCCAACACCATGTATTACAAAGTAAAACACGAATTTCAGCCAAGATAAGATTCATATGCGCCATTTATGTCCTTTTTTACTTTCACTGAAATGACTTTGATTATTTCTTTAGCTCACGCATGCACAAAGTTTTCCACTGAAATGTTCTACCACCAAATCTCATGGCAAATGTTTTTTTTTAAATCTCAATCTGAATCTTAGTTTGTTCTGTTAATATCTAAATTGCATGTCTGCAGATGATTAACAAGCTCTCGTGCACATACCTTACCTATACCTAGACGCCTGGTGAACCATTAATTCTGGCATCAAGATAAGATTTTCTTCCTGGCACAAGTTACGACTATATCAGTATCATGGTTTCCAATGTATCCAAAAGGATACCTCACATGAAAAAAAAAACAACAAAGGAACCAATATACTGACCCTCTGTGGGTGTTGATCCAAGGACTCTCTCAACCGATGTTTACCTTACTTGATAGCCTGACACCTTTCAAATTAAGTTTCAGCTTTGTGTTGTTTTTTTTTTCTTTATTCTAATCGCCTGACCCTCTTTGGAACACAATGTGCTGCTGACACCAGTAGGGGTGTAGAATCCTGTTAAATTATTGTTAACTTTTGATCAATTCGTTGGATACACTTTTTATGAGATTGAACGAAATTACCATGTGTTGTCATTTTGCAACGAATGAGTGTTCAAAACAAATAAAAAAAAACCGAAAAGTATTTCCTTCTACAATTTTCCAATCATAGCCAGTTGATCCTTCTCAGAAGATTGATTACTTCCCGTTATGAAGGCACGCTCGAATCAATCCTTAAAGGAAACATGAAAAATCGTTTGATCCGAATTATAGAAAAAAAGACGCGCGCGGAGAATGTGCACGAGTATGTGAAAGCGGGTGGAAATAATACATAAATGAAAAATGAAAGGGTGACGGAAATTGTTACATGCGAGTTGTATTAATTTTTTTCTTTTTCTATCCTTCCTTTTTTTGTAAATATTCGCTACACTAACTCGTATCGTATGTGACTAAGTGTGTTGTATTATTAATATCCAATCGTTTAAAGCTTGACATATGACGCGCATCAATATTACGGACGAAATTGCTTGTCGACGGTTGTTAAACTGAACAGCATTAGTGTATTTGTAGAGCTTCAGCAGTAGATGATTGAGTATACAGATGAGAAGGTCGCTTAAGCACTGGAGGACAATGAGTGACTTTTTAAAGGACTTTTAATACAGCACAAGAATAAAACATGCAAAAACCGGTCGGGCAAAATGTTTGTTTTTCTGAATAGAAATGTCTCTGCCCACTTACTTACTTAGGTGGCGCTACAATCCGGTGTGGATCGAGGGCTCGATCAACAACCCCTTCTAGTTAGCCCGGTCCATAGCTATCTGCCTCCAGTTGCGCACTCGAAGTTGGTTGACGTCCTTGTCCATTTGTGCTGCGCTGGCCATCCGGGTTGGAGTCAAATACTCTGCGGGCCGGAGCGTTGATGTCTATTCGCCCTGCATGATCAAGCCATCTTAAACGTCCAATGCGCAGTTTTTTGACCAGTTCGATGTCGCTGTACAACTTGTATAGTTTGTGATTGAATCTTCTCCTCCAAATCCCGTCAATGCAAATGGGACCGAATATCTTGCGAAGAATTTTTCTCTCGAAGCGACCAAGGATATCTTCATCCGCTTTCGATAAGGTCCATGCTTCAGCTGCATATAGCAAGACTGGGATAATAAAAGTATTATATAGAGTCTCCTAAGTCTCGTGTGTTGTCTTGTGAGTTTCGAACAATTCTTTCAAATATGATGTTGAAGAAGTTGCATGACAGTGCGTAACCTTTTCTGAATCCTTTTTTCACATCGAAGGTCTCGTCATTCAGCACAGACGGAAAAGTTTGGTAGGGATGTCAAAACAAAACATGGCTCCAGATCCCTCCAGATACTACCATAGGCTGTAGCATAGACTACAGGTGGTGGCTATCGATTTGGACTTCTTGGGTTTTTTCCAGGATCTGCGTGAAAATTTGGTCTACGGTGAACTTTCTTGGCCTGAAACCGCACTGATAGGCGGCAATGAGGTTGTTGACGAAAGGTTTCATTCGTTCACACCATAATGACAGATAAGATCTTATAGGCAATGTTGAGGAGACTGATGCCTCTATAGTTGAAGCAGTTAAAGGGGACTCCCTTCTTGTGGACCGGACAGACAATGCTGAGATTCCATTCATCTGACCAAATCTTAGACACGACTTGTATGAGCTCACTATCAAGTGATCTCCAGCTGCTTTAAATATCTCTGCGGGTAGACCGTCAGCTCCAGCAGCTTTGTTGTTGGACTTAAGCTTGGATATTGCTATCCTTACTTCGTTTTGGCTTTCATCATCTTAATTTAATAGTTAATTATACCTGCGACAGTGAGGTGTTGATCTTCGTCGCCCTAACACAGTCCTTACACAGTCCTGCTCTCGGATTCAAATGACTTATACTGTAACTTTAAATGTCTATGGTATCATTCACGAATTAGCGGGAAGACTACATCTCTATCCTCGGGACATTTTCAATTTATTGACGAAGAAGCTTTCCACTTAGCATTTGAATCAAATCTTGGGTTATGGAAGATTCCCATAGATGGTACCTATTGATCCTATCACCCTTTTCACATCTTAGCAGTGAAGTACACATATGAATCTTATTTTCTTTTTACATTCCTTACTTTCTCCTTCCAGCAGCTTTGTCAATCAAAACAAACCGAATCATCTTGTTCTTGGAACAAGCTAAAACCAAAAAAAAAAAGTGATTTAAGGAACAAATCCACAAAGTGAAGGTTGTTACGATCACTTAAGCTAGTTATTTCCGTTCCCTCCCTCCCGATGTACGAATACTTACTTTACTATATCCGCAGAAAGCTTGTGTATTCCTGCGGGATACCCAATGTCACGTTGCTTCTAAATTTTATTTTATTTTTTTTTTAAAGAAAATTTTCGATAAGTTTCCATTTTAGCTACGTGACAACTTCAAAGAAAATTCAATTTTCTTTCAAAAGCAAAACGCAGATTCCGGTAGAGAAACAATAAAGGAGCCACCTGAGTTGCATGAGCTTGCACATAATTTCGTAAGCCATAGAACTTGTGAAAATTAAGCCGAAAGCGATGTTTACGTCAGCACTTTGTAAAAACAAAAAAAAAATGGATTTTTGCAAACATTCGTTTTTCGTTTAAAACTTGATATTTTCAAAATGGCTTTCAAAAACTGGTTACGGGACTAGTCCTGTAGATAAAAAATGTAGCGGAATTAGGAAAAGAACTGCGGATAGCTGTAAAGGGATATGCCGCACGTTGGGCGCCACCTGTAACGGAACTAAGAATGGACAGCGGGCGCTGTTTAAGAATTATCTGTAAGAAAAGAAAAAGAGAAGTCCTGAACCAGGCGATTTGCGCGAAGAGTCGTACGCGCTGTAAGCTGTACCCGCGTGCAGATGTTACACACGCAAGTTATTTGCAGCCATCCCTCTCCTATGCCACTCCTAGAACCCAAGACCACAGGACTCCTTGGGCCCGTCCGGAATGTTGCACTTTCGAAAATCTAGTCATCGATATCGTTTTGGAAAATATACAGAAAGCTATAGTAGCTCGCAATAAATAAGTTAGTAAAAAAAAGTCGTTTCAGACAATATTGACGAGATCAGCGCAACTACTTCAAAACTACATAAAACTACACTGCCGCTCAAAAGTTTGGGGTCAGAGAATATTCGACACTTTCAATCGCAATTAATTTCAACGATTAGAGATATTTTAAAAATTATTTTTTATAAGTGTAGGCGCGATTTATAGTGTACTAGTGGTTACCCGGTGCGCTTTGCTACACCCACTGAAAATAGTGTTTATGTCATAAATGTAAAGAAATTTTTTCGAGTGACTTTTTGTTAATAGAGATTTCGGTTTTTATTGCCATCTATCGGAAAACTTGAAAACTCTTGATTATTTCTCACTTCAGCTCAATCGGATGGTTTTGAAATTTGGGTGTTCCAGCGCCATCTATCGGAAAACTTGAGAACTCTTGATGTACGAACATTTCTCAATCCATTACAAATATATTGTGTAAGTTTCAGCTTAATCGTACGGTGAGTTTAAAATTTGTTGAGTTCCAGCGCCATCTAGCGGAAAACTTGAAATTGTTTGATGTATGAACGCTGCAAATATCATAAAAAATGGTGTAAGTTTCAGCTCAATCGGATGGTTGGTTTATGAGTTTTGAGGTATCAAACGAACAGCTTCTTTTTTATTTATAAAGTTGATTAGAGGAAAACAGAAAATTATTACAACCTTTATTATTTTATTCTTAAATGGTATATTGCTCTATTTCAACTTCTTTTCATCAAAATAGTTTCCTTTATTTTTATCAACGCTTCACAAATTCTAGGCATTCTTTTAATTAATTTGCTGAAGGTTGTATATGCCAGTGATTCCTAAGTTATTTTTAGAAGTGTCCAAAGATGTGGTTTTGACTTTGGTCAGGGCCCTCATCACGTAAGACAGTCATCGTTTTCGATATCGTTAACGATAGCGATGCTTCACATTGGCATAAAAATCTTCTCTCGTGAGATCGTGATCGACTGATCGACTAAGTGTTTACTTCACTTAACAAGAAAATCTATCAAGTACAATAGTCTCGGCGAGCGTGATAGCACGATAGCTATTTAGCTGTCGTGTGTCGTGTGGTCGACAATTATCGGTGAAATTACGTGATGAGAGCCCAGCTTTCTCATACTTTCGTATCGAGTTCGTCCCATAGAAGCTCTATAGGGTTCAGGTCTGGGGATTAGGCTGGCCATATCATATTCTGAACTATTTTTGTTGCTCTTTAGATATAAGGTACTCCCTACAAAGTTTTAAGGAATGTTTGGGGTCGTTGTCTTCTTGGAGCCAAAATTTATCCACAATCAAGCGACGTCCTGATCGATGAGTATGGTCCTTCAAAATGCTTTTATATCCCCCTTTGTTTAATAGCCATTGAGATCCCCAGACCGTAACAGAACCGCCCCCATGACTCACAGTTGGAACCACACATTGTGGAGCCCTCCTCCCTTGGTCCGATCGACGGAAAATAATTCGCCTATTTGACCCAAAGAACTGAAATTTGGATTCGTCAGTCCACATTTCAATGGATCAATCTTTATGCTGAAGAGCCCACTCAAGCTGTTTTTGGCGATTTTGGGGCCTTAACAGGGGTTTTCGAGTAGCAACTCGATCTTTAAGTCCCGCTGAAAAAAAAAAAAAATTTAGTAAAAACCCAAATCTAGATTTTGGTGTTAAAGCTCCATTGAATTTCAACTCAAATTGAAACCAATACCTACCCCTTATAGAAGCTACTGGAGAAAAAAATCAATACATGCCAGTCGGGTCACATCCATGTATACCAGGTACACATCACAAGGATACATCGTATCGTAATGATGTAAACCGCGAAAAATCATAAACTTATACCGCGTCGAGCATGGGAACAGCCTCGGAGACTGTAAAAATGTCCACTTCGACACCACATCCCGGAGAGCTACATAATGAACTTTTCATTGCCACGCCATGGGTTCCTTCGCCATGTGGCAGTTCCGAGTTTTTATTGTCCAAAATGCTGTTGGAATTCAGGAGCCAGTAGCAGATATTACCTGCGACACACAACAACAACAAAAGCAAAATCTACTCCCCCACAATTTTTAAAGTTGTTTTTGTTGTTGATACCGCGCGCCGAGGTGTGAAATTTTTCCTACCAAAGATTTGTGATTATTTTGCTTTCATTTTATGACTCCCACTTGACGGAACGACAGAACGCTGGTGATGGTGTTCGTGGTCCCGGTCTGGCTTATTTAAACAATAAAAATAATGAACAAGGTTTGACGGGATATTTGGCTTTAAGTCTCCGAAGAGCTTTATGTGAGTGCCGCGAAGGATATTTGTTGCCAGTTGCCACTAACTTTTCACACGACTGACTGGACGGGGTTGTCGGTGTGGAACTATAGCTAGAGGAAAATACAAGCAGAGATAATTCAAGTGGTCACGCTCTGTCGTGTCTTGAGAGGCAAATGTTAAACTTAAATCGATTTGCGTTCTAAAGACAGTTTGAACTATGTTTCGACCAAAAATACTGCGATATTGCCTTTTATCGTTAATTGGACAATAATATCTATCATGAGAAAGCTACCACAGTGGAATGCTGTATTATAATGTGGAACTTTGCTCTGCCTAAAATTGATTAAATGTCTCATGCAGTGATGTCGTGGCGGTCGCTCAAAGTTTGGCCGGGAAGGAAGAGCTGCGTAATTTCTGACCATTTCGAATTGCAGGTGAACGTGATGAATAAGTCGAGGCGTCCGTAATGCTGCACATGTGTCGTTGCGTCCTGCGCATATTTCTACATATGCCTTGGGTTTCTAACATATGTCGCTGGGAGAATTATCAACCAGCCGGTGTTTGCTGCTGCTGCATCTCCATCTAAATTGATGACATCTCTCAAGTGAATGTCATCTTCCGAACGCAGTTTAGTTTAATTGAATCGGATGAAATTGAGGCATTCTGTTTCTATCTTGACGTATATGTCGACGCAATACTGTTCAAACAATCGACGATATCTTAACAGATAATTGTCGATATCCTGGCGAATCAACAAGCGATATGCATAGAAGTTCATGCTGCTGACCTTATTTCCTCCATGGCCTGAAAGATAGATAGATAGATTTTATTTTCGTAATAAATATACATTGGAGTTGTCCGCACAATTTACACAGAGATTCGATATTGTTTAATCTTTCTACTGAAGTATTAGGTATCTAAAAATTTAACAAGACTTATATAGTTGAATTTAATTAAATTTTTAGAAGGAGACTACGAAAAAACCTTCCATTTGAGAGAAAGAAAAAAACAATTTCAAAATTTAAATAAATATAGATACATACGTATGTACCTATGTATAAAAATAAAATATAGACAGGTAATAAAATAAATAAAATAAATATATTAACAAATAAATAAATAAATGATATGCAAAACAATAAATAAATCATTTAATAATAAATAGGAAAAAATAAATTAATAAATAAATAAATAATTAAATAAATTAATAAATAAATAAATAAATAAATAAATAAATAAATAAATAAATAAATATATAAATATATATATACACGTAAATAAATGAATAAATAATGTAAAATAAATAAATTATGTAATACTAATAATAAATAAGGAAAAATAAATAAATAAATATATACATATACATAAACAAATAAATAAATAAATACATATATACAAATTAACTTTAACAGAAAATAAATAAATTATTTTAATATATTGTATAAATAAATAATAAGAAAAATAAATAACAAGTTTAAATAAATAAGTAAATACATAAATAAATAAATAAGAATAAGACTATTAACGTTATTTTAGTAGAAAATAGAGAAACATTTCTTAACATTAAGCTGGTTTATAAGATGATTATCTGATGTTTTACAGTTTCTCAAAAATCGATCAATCAATCTCGTAATTCTTTCGGAGATCAATTCAACATTAGCCCGCCAGTGCAGGTCGAGAGTGGAGTGGTAGGGAGGTAGGTTAAGCATCATTTTTAGTATTTTGTTTTGTGATGCTTGAAGTTTTTTAGTGTGACATATTGCATGGCCTGAAAGATTATCTTATTTTGTGAGGGATAAAATTTGCCGATTGTCAATTCCGTAGTGTTTGTCATTCTGCCTAGAATCAATATTTTCTCCTTCCCATACAGATACAATGGAATTTTCAGATATCGCCCTGAAAGTATGCATTTTCGAGTTTTCACGATTTTCCGAATTTTTCGGTCAAAATCTCTAATTTTCGGCTTCGTAGTGTATTTCCCTGGTTCAATACGAATCCAACAAAAAAAAAATCCCCATGCAAATGAAATGGAAATTATCACCAAATGACTGAATACAAGTTGATTTCACTATCGAAAAACACAGGTTGGAGTCATTCGCCCCATGAAGAGCCTTTTTTAAGTCGATTCTGTATACATTACCAAAATTGTCAGTTTGAATTTAATACTACGAGTTAAAAATAAAAAAATTACAGAAATCATTACTGAACGCGAAAAATCGTATCAGTTCACTTTGCTTACCTTGGAACACCACCTACCGAACACACATTATCTAGGATTCCAACCACATAACGAATTATTCTCTCAATCTTGTTCTCTCTTTGCAGAAACTGTTTTAACGAACGCATGGGTAGCAATAATTCATCATCATCAAACGCCTGTCATGTCCAAAGTCGAACGTATGCCTCTTCTAAAAGTTTCCATCGGTTTCGGTTTTGGGCTGCGTGGATGCAGTTTTCAGTTATTCTTCTGATGTCGTCACTCCAACGTGATGGTGGTCTTCCTCTGTTTCTTAAGTCTCCCCTTGGTCTCCATTCCGGCATTCTTTAAGTCCATCTGTTATCTGTAATTGGAGCTATGTATCCAGCCCATCTCCACATTGCCGTTGTTATATCCATCAGTCTTGTTCTCTGCGTATTTCTTCGTTACGTACTCGGCATCTTCTTGTAATATTAAGCATTGCCATCTCTATCGCTCTTTGTGCTATCTGAAGCTTACCAATAGTGTGTCTCGTTAGAGTTAAAGTATCTGCCCCGTAAGCTATCAACGGTAGTACGCATTGGTCGTATAGTTTCTTTTTTTAGATGTATGGGGATATTGCTTTTATATACAATGGCTCACAGTGCAAATGGCCATCCTCGAACAATCTTAATCTTCATCGAAAAACTCTACGAACTCAAGAAAAATAAAAATTGAAAATGTTCAGGTTCAATTGACTTTTATATTCTTCTTTCAAAACACCAGAAACTTTAAACATTCAATTACAAAAACATCAAAATATTAGGAAAAAACAAATAAGAAATGAAATTTCATCTCACAGTGAAAATGGCCCAGTAATATTAAAGTTCTAAAACTTGTCAAAAAAGTGTAAATATTTCAATATTTAGTACTGTTTTGCGCATATTATTTATTTTGTAACTGATTTAAGACAATTTGGAACTAGTTCTACAAGTTTGTTGGTATAGTCGGGACTAATTTTTACCATTCCTCCAATAACAAGCTTTTTAAGTCATTTTCATTGGAAATTTCATGTGTTCGAATTTCAATTTCCAACTTTTACCATAAATTTTCAATTATAATAAAATACGGTGATTGCGGTGGGGTCTTGATCACTCTTAGACAATGGTACGACTTCTAGTCCCTAATACTTCTAGCCGGGTGCTTCGGATCATTTGTCTTGATTGAGCTGAAAAGTATCTTCAATTCCATCAATCTATCTTTAATATACAGGATATTGTTTTAAATTGTTTTGCAAATATCTAAATATTGGTATTTATCCATATTCCCTTCAATAAAATGTAATCTACCAGCCCAAGATGCTGATCCTCCACCTCAGACCACAGGATGACCACTGTCGTGCTTAACGGTGGGACGCAAATGCCTAGGATTCATCCCTCTATTTGGCTTTCTCCAAACGTTTACCCTTCCATCTAATCCAAAATGGTTATGTTTGCTCTCAACAGTAGTTAAAACCCTTTTCCAAAAGAAAAAATCTTTCATTATGTGGTTCTGAGCGAACTCCAGTATTCCTAGAATTTTTCTCAGAAAATGTATTTAGTTTGGGGTGAGCCATTTTCACTGTGAGCCACTGTATGTGATTTAACTGTTCGAAGGCTGCCCACCCGAGTCCAATTCGACGCACGATTTCGCGGGTTTAGTTATCTCTGGAGATTCGTATCTCATGTCCCAAATACGTATATCCAAAAACTTGTTCTATTTCAGCTCCGTCTTCGTTATGTTTAGACCGACATTTCTTGAAGCGGTTGGGATTGTCGGTCACTACCACTGAGTCACTTTCTCCATCTATGTTAAGTCCTTTGTTGTCTCAATGAAGTCGTTTAAAAGCATATTCCAAAACAGCCGTGAAAAGTTTCTGTGATATGGTGTGTGTGTGTGTGTGTGTGTGTGTGTGTGTGTGTGTGTGTGTGTGTGTGTGTGTGTGTGTGTGTGTGTGTGTGTTATAGATAGTCTCCTGCAGAGCTTTAATGACACGTAAATTGGGTAAACTCTCCAATTCTGGATGCTTTGGGGCGTGGAAATCCTTTTTGGCAACAATGACTCCCTCTTTAAAGAGGTATCCATAGATAGCAACACGATGACATAAACATTTTAGCGTCTTCTGTAGAGCGGTCACCGGAAACGTGATTGGTAGAAGTTTAGTTTTTGTTCTACTTGTTTTGTTAGTATATAAAGGTGCGATAGAAGGCTTACCGGTTGGTAATTGTCTAGGTTTATGATGTCCCCTTTCTTATTTGTATTAGATACATATAAGCATGAGTTTCTCCACTTGGTTGGTATTTCGATCCATGCTCTATGAACAAGTTGAGAAGCCTTGTACAGAAGCCTATCTCCTCCGACTTTAATGGCATCTATCACCACTCCATCTTCTCCGGGATCCTTGTTGTTTTTCATCTCTTTTATCGACATCTACACTTCTTAAGGGGTTATTTCAGGTATTTCCTCTGAGCCGACATTCACAAGATTGTGTATTATTCCTTCTTCCTTCAGGTAGTACCTGATGCTGGTGTTGCTGATATTGCACACAAGTTTGTATAAAATCTTTCGGCCATCATTACCGCTTGAACAACAAGAAAAAGAATGCCGAACATTCTGGCAACACTCCCAGATCCAACCCTTCCAGATTTCCATGGCCAATACGATGATTCAAAGATCTTAAGGCATCTGCGCCTTACTGGGTTTCAAATTTCTCTAAAATAAGCAAAGATGAGGAGAAAATCCGAACCATAACTCATTATAATCCCCACGCAATTTAAATACCAAAGCAATAAAGTACAAGTACTCGTACTCGTATGTGTTTATGAAGTAAATTAATGTTTAACAATACATACATCAGTTACTATAAAGCAATCAAATAAAGCCACTTGACTCTTGCTCCTCTTAAAACAGACATTAATCTCCTTTCCTTGTGGTTACGAATTTAACAGAGATAATAAAAAGCACAAACTTTTTAAGTAGCTGCAATAATTTTATTTAATAAAATACACACGCATTTACTGTATACTCAAGCAGTTTACCACTGCGTGTGCATGTGTGTAAACCGCTACCACACCAACGCATTGCAGCGCATAAGAATTTATTAAAACTTACACCCGACGAGCGGCAATAATGCAAAAAGCAAGTTCCGTGCAAACTTCAAAGTCACTGTGGAAATTCCATACACATGTATACGTAGATACTGCTGCCACACCGCGCATCCTAGTCGTCCAGCTGCAAACGGTGTCAATCCAGTGCACCGCTTTTCCATTCCATTCCAACCTCTTTTGCGAATTACACTTGCTTTAGAAGCCCTTAGCCAGAGATGCATTGCGTTCCAAGTCCCATAGAGTGGGGTAAATAACAGTGAATTCTTTAACGAGCGTTAATTAATGAAAGTAAGTACATCATAGTGAAATTAAGGATCCATAATGGGCCGAGTGGAGATGTGTGTGTATGTGTTTGTGTATTCTTGTTTACGCTGCAGGTTAATGGATGTATGCTGTACGAAGGACATGAATATATGAATTTATTACGCATCCCTGTTTTGTGATGTGAAGAGTTTTTGGCATCTTAAGGCTTTCACGCTATCGCGCGCTGAGGTGAAGGTGAAAAAGTTGAAAGTGAAAAGATACATTTTATTTGTTGCATCTTGCATGGCTTTAGCAACGGCATGATGTTATAGACAAAAAGAAAAAAAATGTAAGACTTGGCTAAAAGGGGATGTTATTTTTCTATGGAATACGTCAGCATACAGACGACGTGCTGTCATGTAATTTTCCTAGAATATGAAGTAGAAAGGAAGTTATCTTGACTCAAACAGCAGATCAAACAGCTAATAAGTCCGCGTTAGAGGAACGCTTTGTATCGGATATTTGGCGATATCTTTCTGAAGACAAAAAGATTAAAATCCAGGTAAAGTTTGCATGAAACTTCAACAACGATGATATTCCCCTTTTCGTGGGGGATTTCAGTCCAAAATTTGACGAATGAGTTAGGTCGATATGTGGATCTGCTTTAATTTTAATCGCACTTTTTTTTGTAACTTGATATACAAAATAATGAACATAATTAATCATCCCTACAATTCTCTCGGTCTTTTTCATAATGTTCGGCAATTTTTATTTATTTTTCAATAAAGAGATTTTGAACTGCTATGATTAAATTTTTACAAGTCTATTTTTTTATTCTTGCCGATTATAGAATCCGGCGGATCGTACTCCCCGGGAGTACATTCGATCCGCATTGGATTCGCATCTCTCCCCAGAGCTATTATAAATAGAATCCGCCGGATCAACTACCTTATCGGTCCGCAAACTACATTATCAATTGCGAAACTAAACTATCATCCGTTGTCAAAGTTTCAAATTTTCAAATGTCAATTTATACAAATCCGTATTATGTGTATATAAAATAAAAAAAAAAACAAAAAAATACAAAATTCCATTTTCTTCAATGAAATAAACAAATTTAGTTCTGTTTATTTATAGACCTTTAATAAACTAACAATAAATAAGAGCCTTCGTGGCAAAAGTAAAAAAAAAAATTAATAAAGGATAAGTAAAAACAAGCACAAAACAGCATCCTTGGTACAAAGACAGAGGGAGTTAAAGTTAAATTGGTCTTCAAGATTCCTGTTAACTTTCGTTAGCTGAAGTTGAAGGATATCTCTTTAAGTTATTTTTTTCAACTGCGAGTTGTTCCATGCGTTCATTGTGCCTTTTCATTTCTTCAAGCTGTGACTGATGTATTGCATTGCATTTGTTTCCCTGGATTGTTCTCTAACAATTGAAAGCAGTTCGGATATTTTTTCATACATTTTTTCTTGCACATTTATCTGCCTTCCAAGTAGTTGTAACGGCTTTAGTTTTTTTGGAATTGTGACCGATTTGTTTGTTTTCTGTAAGAATTCGTATCATTTCAATTCATTTCTATCTTCATCTGTATATTAAAACTTGCTTTTTATTGCTTTGTATCATTTCGAAAATAAAAAAACCAACCGTTATTGCTGTAATCCGCAGCTAGTTTGATGCGTACTGAACACGTTAGACTTTGTATGGAGTGCGATTCGTTTGTGGTTTCAATAATGCTTACTTTTTGTCACTTCCTTACCGACATCCGTTCACTTTCTTAACGGCGTTTTCAATAATATGAAAAACTTAAAATTGAGGATAATTTTCGTCGGATTCCACAATCGACATGAATATGTTTAAACACTTCCAAAAACTGTGAAAAACTACGAAACCCCGTTCGCGTACGGAAAAATGTTGTAGTTTTTCGTACAAAGAGCGCTGCAAATTTTATCACAAGGAATTTCTTTGGGCAGATAATATATGAAAACTGTCAAATCTTTCAAATCATATACATTTTTCAATATTTTGCACAAAAAGGATGCTAAAGGATTTATCGCTTTTTGAAAATTTATTGTGGGGAATCAATGGGGAAAGCCATCACAAAGAAAGGGGAAAAAGGGAAATTTTTAGATCTGTGATGGGGAATTTCACTTAAAGTAACTGGCAACACTGTAGTGTACATACGTACTTCAAAAGTTACTCATTTCTTCCGATCCTATTATAAGTGATAAAAGGCATCTTAAAAAAAAATGATGCGACTGTATCCAACAGTCCCGAGCTATGTGTAAACATCACGCGGATGGGGTGTCTAGCTCCACTTTATTGGAAAGAAAGTAAAATATAACTAGTCTATGTTCGATAAAATTCAAGCCCATCGCATATATTATACTCATAGAATCCACTCCATTGCTCCTGGTTCTAACACTTCATCAGCATCAATCATTTTGAAAAAAAGCATATGAATAAAGTTATTACGGAAAAACATTATTTCAACGTAACATTCACAAATGAGGTGTCTAAAGAAAATAATGTTTTAGAGCAATGACGAAATGCACTCTGATTTTATAAAAATAAACAGTTTGTTTACACTTACTCTTAATATTTATCAGGATCTCTATCACGAAAAGTAGCTCTTATTTTTTGGAACAAGCTGCCACTAGGACGCTACTGAAAGAAAATTATGGGCGATGCTTTGAATAATTGTTTTGAACGTTGCTCAGCTTCAGGACAACGCAGGAGGATGTTTAATATCTCAAATGAATCAGGGACAAATTTACTAATTTCACCTATTTTTTTGTTTTTCAATCCGATGAGACATTATTGAGTATAACTATAATTTTCCCTCGCAATATGCAGTATTTTCACCATTTTCTGAAAACCATGCCATTTTCCGGGATAAAAAGTAATTTTTAATATATGACCAGGAACATAAGTAATCACTATGTCAATATTTCATCGCGCTGCTATGAAATTTGAGTTACAAATTTCGTAACCGTTCGGTATTCCGTCCCCGAAATCGCGAATTTTTCCCAAAATCGCGGAATTACTCCACTAGAAATTTTGCTAACGCGCGCTTAGATGTTTACACATCAAAAAAAAAAAAAATAGTAAATCGTTGCCACCGCATTAGGTATGTTGTTAGATTCATAATTAAATATATTTTGTTTGAAAAGAATTAAACAACGTTCATTTAAGGTTTAAGTCCAGCTAGCAACCACATAATCGACTACTGTGCGGTGGTTCAGTATATAGCGTGTCGGCTTTTCATCTCATGGGCGCCCTCTTTTTGTTTTTTTAATTTTGTTGTTTTTTGTTTTGTCTTTTTTCTATTTTTCAATCGTGATGGCAGAATAGAAAGTTGTTTGTTTCCTTTAGTTTCTTTTCAATTTTTACCTGGCTATGGCAACGCCAATAAACCCTGTGCGATAAGAGTGGACGAAAAATACAGTTACTCGGTATACAGACACTGCAATTGATCATTGCATGTTTGGAAATTCCGCTAGTCCCAAAAATGGTATTCCACCCGGTATATATGTACGTGCCTAAGTCATCTACATACAAAGATTGAGAATATGAGAGGGCTTAAAGGACACCTTTGCCTTTTTCTTGTTCTTGGAACCATAATTTATAGACAAGATGAAAGAATGGAGCAGATCTGAGGTTACGTGCATTGGTATTGAGGACAGTGCCGGACAGTCGATGTTACCTAATTGCTAATTGCTGTTGAATAAAGAGAAGATCGGCAACATCACGACTAGGTTAGGTAGGTTGGTTAAAGGTTGTAGCTGTTAACCCAAAGAGGACTGCAAACGGCAAAATGGATGAACCTGCGCTAGACGGCTTCAATAAGCCTAGTATGGATTTCGTAATAAGGACTAGCATATTCAAACAGGGGCCTGCCGAAGGTTATGTATAGGGATTTCGTGACATAGGTATTGGTTCAAAAACTCGTTAGACTTACGCTTCACAAAGTGGTTACCGTGGTGTAGTGGTAAGTTAGTTGGACTACTACGCAATGCTTCCCGGGTTCTATCCCAGCAAACACCTTAAAGATTTTCACGGTGCCACCTCTTTGGAATTTCTGATAAGCATTCAAAGAGTCACGAGGACCGTCTCAACTCGCCGTTCGGAGTCAGCAAAAACCTGTAAGTCCCTTCCATTTGTACGAGAGACAGGCACAGGTTTACTCCGAACTGTAGTGCCACCTACAGAAAAGAAGAACGCTTCACAAAACCGAGCATATAGTTGGCTCTGCAAATAATGCTATCAATATGGGACTGGACGTTGAGTACCCTATCGCAGATAATACCCAAATAATGTAATGAGGTGACTAATGAGCATGCTCGTCGCAGATAAAGCAAGGTCTGGCATTTGTAAAGTTGCCATAAGCTTTGATTTCGAAAAAAAGTTAATAAACCTCCCCTATGTAGCCAAAGTTCAAAGTCCCTTTCCAGCCATGTCATCAATAAATCGATTATTTTTTCTCAACGCCAATGGAGCAGCTACTTCTGGTGCAACTCAAAATTAGAACGAAAAAACAGCGTAAGCCAAGCAACCACTTCCAAGGTAATACTCTTCATACTCCATAGAAAAGTGTTCCTGCATTCAAGGACTTGGATGCTTATCAGGTGAGAAAATTTATCCTCAACACCTGCCATCATCATACCTAACATACAACCCCATCTGTTGCCAAGAATCTAACAAACAAAAGGAGAAACACAACCATCTCTCGTACAATCTGCCTGCTTTGCCCAATAGACTTGCACTTTTCATTGAATGCAAAGGACTTGACTCAAATTTTCAACACGCCGAGTGCGAAAAAAGTGGCAATTTTTAATGGCATATGCCGTACTCCATCGTAAATGGGCATTAACCCCAAGAAAACTGAGGACATCCATCCTGGTACACGAGAAGAAAACTAAAAAAAAAAAAATAAAACGTCAAATTGCAGTTTTCTCTTTCGCCACCGCTTAAGAGGACGAAACGTGAAAACATTTTCAAATGTATCTCAACCATGCCCGCCAGGTGATTGTTATATAGTGGTGGGGGGGAGGGGGGCTTAAACAAAAATAGACGATGATGTCTTCATCGCTGGTTTCGTTAAGAAGTCACCGTCACCTTTTTTGTGCGTAGGAAGCAGCAGAGAAGGATGAGGGCACCTCTTTTCGCGCCACTTTTCCATTTTCCATCGTACTCTTATTAGAAGGACGAAAATGACTGCAGCAACCACAAAACCACCACTCTTACTGCCACCTACTTCCATTATGCATTCATTATTCATTCGAAGGAGCGGCCAAGGGGGAGGGGAAGAAAATAGCCATTAGAGCCTGAGCCAGAGTAAAACTAGGACGAAAATAGCCTCCAGCTGTAGACTACCATCGTTTGGTTTTCTTGCTTCGCTTTTTTTTTTATTTTCCATTGCATGCGCTTCCTTCTCAATATGTTTTCATTATAATAGTTCCAGGAAAAAGGCAACACGGAAAAAATTGTTTTGATTTACTTTGGTTTGTGAAAGTACAGGAAAGCGCGGGCCGGTGGATTGGTGGAGTCGTTGGCGGATACACGCTCCCTATAAATCTCCGCAATTAACTGAGGGCGTGTTTGTCTTTTTAAATTTTTAATTGAATGCGAGTGACGTTTCGCTACGGCCAACGTTGCTGCATTGAGGCCAGCAGAGTGCAGCTATTAGGCCAAAAGGAGGCACTTTGTCGAAGAGAATTACTGAGTGGCAGTGTGAGTGTAGTTGTGGCAATTCCAAGAAATCAATTGTAAACCTATATTGTGTACCTTAACGGGAAGCTAATTCTCGGAAGGGGAGTGCTGCGGCTAATTCTATTTGATTGCGGTCGTCCTTTGTGAACCATTAAATAACTTTCACATGGTGATGGTGATTATGTTTAACTTGTTCAAAGTTCGAAGTGAAATGGGCGTGTTAGGCTAAGCGCGTACCATTGTAACCTCAAACTAGATCGGCGATACATAAATAATGGCTAGCTTCAGTTATTTTCCCATCTGTCAACAGTTACCGTAAAATGGCTTATGTCACGAAACCGATTAAGTTCACATGAATCGAACGATTTCGCTGGAAACTTCAATATTTCATAAAAGATATAAAACTATCTTTTGTATGCGATTTTTAAGTGCCATCGTTAAATAGTTTCAATTTGCATACGAAACAAGATTACACACACACACACACAGGACACAGCAGGTAACCGTTAAGCACCAATTGGAATAGGAAATAGTTTCAACTGATTTGTTGCTGCACAGACACACGCCCAGTGCACCCAATTCCTCTGCTCCGTTTCAATGCATCATTTACGCCGACAGGAAACACATATTGAGATAATGGGATATGCAAGGATTTTAATGGTTCCTTTTGCCATAACTCAAAAAGTAAGAGGTGCCAGAGGTGTGAGATTTATTCCCATGGCGAAAGTTTACACATTTATCGCCGTGAATGTGTGCGCAGGTAGGACTCTCTAAATAAATGAATACTGGGCGGGAATGCGAAATCTTTTAAGGTATTCGTATCTATCCGTATGTTCGTCATCCAGTGTTCGAATGGAATGTAGGGAATGCATTTGATTAATGGAATCGTTTGTGTGCTTTGTTGCACTTTACGAATGCGAGTACGAGTGTCTTAACGTGTGGACACCGTCTTGAAAGGGGCTGACGATTGTATTTTTGTTGTTAATGGCGGAAAAGTTTGTTCAAGTTTTTGATATTTGTTTTCTTTTACAACACATCTAGCAAATCTATTCTGTGCTTTTACACACAAATATATTCCGCCGACATACATATGTAACTCCACAAGAACATGGATGAGTCTGCCTCTTTTGGACGATAAAATGGTCAGCATACGAAAACTGAATTGAGTCTTTAGAACAGTGGTTCCCAACTCAGTGAGGCCTACGGCCCACTCAGCTGATTTCTAAAATGGCCACGGCACCCTTCCCAAATGTTTCCTAGTTAAAAAGTTTTATTGAGCTTTTTTTTCCAAATAATGTCTTTTATTTTGACTACGATTTTTGAGTGCGCATTTTCGCAGTCTAAGCGATTTCGTTGTTTGTTTTTTATCAGCATTATGCCCGAAAAGCATGTTTTTCGATGATAAGGATATCGCTTCGCTTTTTGACATCAACATTTTTCAAGGCTGACTCCAGAATTAAAACATTCTTTGCAGCTGCGATCATTCTGAAGTTCGATTAGCTCTTCTTGAAATTCATCAGGAACTTCAATAACCTTCACAGATACTGCATGGCTAAGCTCCGGAAAGTAATGTTTCGAAGCAATATGGAGATTTTATCCAGAAGTTAATATATTTATTTATTTTATTACCAGTATATAATTTATTTTTATACATACATGTACGTATGTATTAAGATTTATTCAAATTTTTAAACTGTTTTTTTTTTTTTTATTTCCTTAAATGGAAGGTTTTTTCGTAGTTTCCTCCTAAAAATTAAATTAAATTCAATTATATAAGTCTTGTTATGTTATTAGATAATACTTCAGTAGTAAGATAAAACAATATCGAATCTCTGTGTAAATTGTGCGGACAACTCCAATGTATATTTATAACGAAAATAAAATCTATCTATACAAATCTATCTATCCAGAAGCTGTTCTTCAACATCATCCGAAATTTTGTCAATTCGCGACAGTCACCCTAATTCTCAATGTCGTATTTGTGAGCCGTTTACGACTTTAGTCGCATTTTGTAATAGCAAATACATTACAAAATACAGTTATGCTCGTATACGACTCACAAATACGACATTGAGAATTGGGATGAGTGTTAGTCGAAAGAGATATTTCTAAAATATTTTGCTTAACGTCGTCATTCAAAAAAATCTCAGCTTTTTTTTCAATTTTGCAATAAATTTTGACTTCAAATATTCGAATGACGCAGACAATATTTTTCAGCAGATTCAAATCTTGCACCACTTGGTCCCAGCTTCATTTTCTTCAAACCTTCTAGTTTCCATTTGAAAACCTCTTTTTTTGTTCTTTTGGCAAATGTCGTTCCAATTTTGATGGTTTCATCGCTACATTGCTGAGAACATAATACGCATTGCGGATTTGATTCAGAATGGACTTTGATCTCAGTGAAACCATATTTGATGTAGCCTTCATCATATTTTCAAACTACAGTGGACGTCCAATATAACGAATGATATAATGTTCGAGGTCATTCTCTATATCGAGAGCGTTCGTTATATCGATCGACTTTTCTTTTTAAAAAATTAAATAGCTGATTATTATTTATGAATACCTACTTTTTTTTATTGGTAATATTAAAATGAATGGTCCTGCCATTATTTTACAGAAATTTTAAAATTATTTTGAAGAAAAAAAATCACTTATACGACTTTGTCTCACTTCAAGTTGAGATTTCATATGTACAGCTTTTTCTTGAAGCCGTGTTAGAGTAAACATGAAGAAACTAAAACGCACTTTTTAGTACTAAACAATAAAAAATCATTTTAACTGCTAACGGAATCTTACGCTCGTATATTATATGTGTAAGAGCGTAAATAAAATTTAAAACTGAATAGTGAAAGACAAACCAAAAATAAAAGAATTCAAACCAAATGTATGAAGGTGAAGACTAATAGAAAAAGACAATTATTGACACTTTCAAATGTAGGCGTGTTTTTTTTTTGTAACCTGTATAGGCTAAACATATTTCAGGAGCATGTTTACCCATGTAAAATACAACAAAACCTTATCCTGGATAATTATCCAGTTTTATTTTTACTTGGAGAGCTTTTTCAAAGTCTATATAGATTTGAAAAAAACGCTATTGTATATCTTGCGTAAACTCTTTGGACCACACATATACGAGAATAAACTTCCGTGTTGACATAAGAACGCACACACAACATTGGCAACAAGAACACATTTTTATGCCAATTTATTAATGCGTTCGTTATATCGAATAGCAAATTATATTCATCGTTCGCTATTTAGAGATGTTAATGTAAATCTGAAAAGCGTTCGTTATATCGAAAATTCGCTATATCGGGTATTCGTTATATTGGACGTCCACTGTAATTGCAAAACGCATCTATTCCATGTGTAACTTTCAAAACCTGCTCTATTCCCGATAGAAACTTTCGTAGTTGCTCTATTCCAAAACGCATTGTTAAATATAACCAATCCGTCGTCGTTACTCACGTATTCACCCCAATTATGCAAGTCGTATTTGAGAGTCACATACGAACATAGTCGTAATTTGTTATTATGGAAGTCGTGTCACTACGAACATACTTGTACGCTAATGACTTTTCAGCTGTGAACAGAATCGGATGCCATCGCATACGACTTTCGGCTGATATCAGCTATTATGCAAGTCGTATTTAGTCGTATTTTGAACGTTTTTAGTGGTATTTTCGTCGGCTGCGATTTCTTAAGTGACTCTATACGAAATTCAACGAACATGAAAAATAAACAATTGTATACTCTTGAATGGAAACGATTTAATATTTTTCGAAGTTATTTTACTACTTAAATTACTTTTACTTTCTAAAAAACTTAAAAACAGCAACCAATTCGAAGCTTTGGTATATGCTACGGAGATTAATGTCGGCATCGCAAAAGACAGATGTGTGCTGCACGTTCATCTAAAAGATGAACAAATGGTTGTCAACAGAATAGTTTTATTAAACTGCAATGGTCAGTTATTTTTTTAGTTAGAAAATTGTAATTTAAATTTCGGAAAATACATCCATATATACATACATATCTACACAATGAATTTGGCACTTATTGCGTTTCAACTATCTCTTAACAATCTGTGAATATAATTCCTTTTAAGGATATTCCTTCATGTGCTCATTAAAGAATAAATCTATTGAGTTTGTGGTGACATCTTTCGGGAGCAGTTGTAATAAGACATCTCCTGGACCTCGCCGGCAAGGAAACCAGTACTGACAGGAAAAAGTTCAGTTTGAAGTGCGACGTAATGCGGTGCTAACATGCAGCAACTTATGTGGAGTCGTATTCAACGCATACGACTTGCATAATAACAAACGAAATACAATACGATGCGAGTACGACTTGAAGTGAGATACGAGATACGACTTGCATAATTGGGGTGATTGTTTTGATATAAAAACGAACTACTAGTTGCTTATAGCAACAGCTCAAAAAATATTGATCCGCCACATTCGACCGGAAGCACAAATGTTTCGACTGGCGCATGCGCAGAATTTTGATGAATTCTTATTTCTTCAAAAGTTTGTCGGGGAGAAACATCTTTCGTCGTTCATTTTTGATGAACACTTTAAATCAGGTGAAAATGTAAAAAAAGTTAAAAATTATTTTAATGAAATTATGTTTTTAATATACTACGTGTTTAAACTGACTAAAAAGTATGAAATCATTTTTAAATAAAACACCAGAAAAATGTTGCATATCTATAGGTTTTATATATGCTCGAAGCTCCGTACGGAACCCTAACGAACAGACAATCAAGAAAGCGATTTAATATTGCATTGTCATCCAGTTCTGAGCTATGTTTAAAGGCTCAAGTCTCTAGCTCATCGGGAAGGTAGTGTAAGATCAATTGCAAAATTTGTACCGAACCGAACATTGGGATAGACAAGAAAGCGACATAATAAAAATGTCGTAAAATACAACACTTTCCAAAAAACAAAATCTGACAAAGTATTGCCAATTAAAAAGAAATCTGAAATAGGTAAAAACAATTTTCGCAAAAGTTTGCACCATTTGAACAAAATTCTTAAATTACGATCAAAATAAAAATATTTTGCAAACAATATTGCAATATTCAAAAAAGTAGAATTTTGCAAAAGAAAAAATAAAATCATACGCAAATAAATTGCAAAAATAATAAATTTAATACAAATAACATTTTTGCAAAAAGCTAATTTTACAAAAAACCAAAAACTAAATCTTTTCAAAAACTGAAAAATCTTTGCAAAAAAAATTTAATTCCATAAATTTCATAGATCAAAGGATTATACATTTTTGTTTTGTATTTATGTATTTATGTCTGCAAAATGATCAAGTGAATTCAGTTATTCTATTTTGAAATTAAAAAAGATCAACGCGGTTTTTCGAAAATATTTTTTAAATTTAAATAATTTTTTTAAATATTGAAAAGGCTCTTCTTTATCTCTTCAATGAAGAGTGCAAAAAAACTTGGACTTAAAGAGCAACCTTGTCTAAAGATAGGTTAGGTTGAGAGGGCTTGAGAGGCTGAGCCATCCCAAAACTTTAGGCACCAGAGCGGGTGCATCGCGATCCCCTTGGCATCCATACAATTTCCTCAAACCATTTTATTACCCTGCAATATTTTAGAACGAGTCTATAGTTGATTCGGCCAACCCCCCCCAGGTTACTAAAAAAGTAATAGCCTAAAATGAGTGAGTGCGTGCAAGCTCGTTGCCTTCTATCCCGGAGTGACCAAGCACCCAACATAGTCTTACCCGGTTCTGGGTGCACAATGCCCTGAGCACCTCATGACTAGTGCGGATTTAAGACTGCAGGAAATAACCCCCCAATGACATAACCCCCCAAACGGAAAGCGAAATAACACCCAAAAATTGCGAAATATTTTCACTGTGAAATTATTCCCAAAATCAAAGGTGAAATAAGTCCCAAAAAGATATGAAATAAGTCCCATAAAGCCCATGAAATAAATCCACACCTCCATACAAATTTTGGGGTGTTATTTCGTTTTCTGTTTGGTTATTTGATTCGGGGGTTATTTCCTGCAGCCCGGATTTAAAAGGCCACGATTCCAGTGCCTTAAGCCGCTGTCGATGTAAATATCAACATCCTTACCGGATATTCGTTTCATGTTCAGAAGCTCTGCAGCTCTAAGTACAGCTAGAACTTATGCCTGAAAAACTCAGCAGGTATCCGGGAGTCTTGAGGACACCTTTGGATCCGGTTCCATACAGTAGATACCAGACCCTGTGCCGCTTGCAGTTTTTGACCCGTCCGTGAAGACTGCAATGTCTATATGCCGAGTTAAAGTGTTGTTTGTTCATTCTTCACGCACAGGGTACAAGGTATTAAAATCAAGTCATCATCCGTTCTTATCGGACTATCCATATGGATTTGTGTAAAAATAGTACAGTGTCCTTTCTCGCTATTCTGGCAAAGACCTAGGTTGGTGAGTCTTAGTGAACTAATGCTCGCCAGATCCCTCAAATGCAGATCGAGAGGCAGCAGGTAGAGGAACATGTCCAGTGTCGCCGTGGGTGTCGTGCGATGGGCATCTGTGATGGCAACACCAGCTATTCTCTGTACCACCGCTAATCTTATCAGTGTCGTTTTTTGGTTTCGCTGTCTTACTTCTGCACACGAATGAAACCATTCGGATAGTGTGTCTCCGTTCCATACAACTGCTCTGGTATGAACTATTTTTTAAATCTGCTGGAAAATAAGAAAATCCCACTTAAGACACTTTACCTTATGAACATTCAACATAGTTTGCTTTATTTGCTTACCAAACGAAACTCATTTTCAAATGAAAGTTCTATTTAAGTACGGCCCGGAATACCTTCTCAATTACAATTGGTAACAATGTCAAAGCAATTAGCTCCCGAAAACATCGCAAAAAAACATTTCGAAAACATTAAGAAAATCGAGTTGTTTTTAATTAAAAATCTACAATTCCACCTGAAAAAGGTGAACCCAATGTTCCACCATCTGCAGACGCATTTAGATTTTCAAAGTCGATAACCCCAGTTATAGTCGATTAAATGGATAACTATTCGAAACATCGATAAATTCCAGATGTGCAGCGTCGTCGGTCGTCTCCATTCGACTTTTATGGCGTTCAAAGCACTTTGACTTGCATAATCGTAAACTGCAGGCATTCGGGGCTGATACCACTTCATCGTGCCTCGATGCCGATATATTTGAATTCCACAATTCTTCGGATTTTATATTGTAGCCTCAGTTTGAGAAAAGCAAGTGGGTAGGGGGGATATGAAATGGTGTCCTTTTTATGGGGTTTCTGGCAACGTCATCTTGTTTTGGGTTTACGGATATACGAGTATTGTGCTGCACTTCGAGAGGCGTTCAATAGCTGCCGAGATGAAATGTGCAATATACAACGGCGCGCCCCTTAGGGATATTAGGATTCTAGCTTTTTTTCATTTTATGGGAATGAAGTTTTCTTTCCGAACCGCTGCCCGATGTATGCGAAGGGAAGAGTATCGGATGGAAATGCTCTTTGGCAATAATAAAAAAGTGGGAATCTCCGCTTTAAACATGATTGAAGGTGTGTGCTTGTGAATGGTTCTGGTTGCAACCGCATCCGTGGATTGCTCCTTTGAAGGGCGACCGTCGAAAGAGCAATTGGCAGAAATGTTCGATCATAAAACAGTCATCGATGGTTGTAAGTGTTGAAAAAACGGGACGGAACAAAAAGTGAAGAGGCACGTTGAGATGAGTAAGCATTTTGTACTACTCTACTCTTATGAACCAAAACCATGAAACCTGTGAGTACATTCGAAACTCATGCATCGAGTAGAGTCGCTCAAATTCAAATGGGAAATTATCTTAACGTGTATCGATGGATGATTCGACATGGAACTGAAGTCTGATCAGTTCGGTGGTTTTGCCAGATATGAGTATTTGAAGGGCTTAACCCGAAGGAATTTGTATCGATGTGGGTTGAAAAGATATTAAAATGGAATTGTTCACGTTTGGTTTAGAGTGGTACTTTAAAAATACTAAAAATAGGTAAATTGCAACACGTCCAAGTTAACAGGGTTATTGATTAAAACCCTACATTGTCGCTCATAAGTAGGCTTGCCACCCGTCCTCCTTTGAGATGGACAGTCCTTCTTTGTAAGGTGATGTCCTCCGTCCTCCACACACATAATTACTAAAACAAAATCTAACTCCTTTTAGTCTAAGAGCCGACAGCAAATTTTGGGAGTGGAGTTACAACCAAAATATATATGGGTATCTTTGGAAAGGTATTATCGTCGTGATATCCAATTCAATCACCTGGCAGCGTGTTTTTCCAGCCATGGCTAAATATAGAGGGCTAACGTTAACTTTTCAGATTTCTGTCCCGAGGATATAACCTAACTACATAAATGATATACCAAAAAATCAGAAAAAATCCCCTGATTACGAAAATCTTGGTCCCAGACCCAGACGTTTTGCTTTCAGCCTATCCCCTGCCAGACGCCCTAAAAGTAGGTGAAAAATCAAATATTAAAAAAAAAATTTGTATATTGGCACATTTATTTATAATTACTTAACTATAATTATTCACCGAAACTTATGTCAGAATGCGAGAAATGATGAGTAAAAAGCTGATGCTCAACTGTGGCTGTTGGTGGGAACTCCATTCCCAATGTCTCCAGCTACCTCACCAATTTTTTGTTAAATTTAATGCACAGAATTTAGGCCGTGGTAACCCCACATCTGAGATGTTAGTAGATTTTTTTTTATGTTAATAGATTTTTTTTTTTTTTATTTTATTTCAAATTTTGATGTTATTCACTCGATTACTTATTTTATATTCTTTATTTTTATTACAATCAAAACATTGGCTGAGTTTCAAAATGCATCAGATGTGTTGTAGATACAAAGTCATAAGTTCCGAAACTCAAACAACAAAATTATGACAAATTCGCAAGTTTCTAAATGCATCCTAAACGTTTTTGATGCGCATAAACTAAGCAAACTGCGCATCGATATTTTTTTCGATGCTTTTATTTGAATCTCAATAAATTTCATGCTTCTACCAACAACAGCCTTGAACATGTTTTTATAAATATTAGGTACTTGGAATCTTGGATATGGGAACTTCTTGGATATCTTTCAATAGTTTAAAAAAAATCATAATGCTAATGATAATGCTGCATCACGTCTGTTTCTGCCAGTTTTAAAAAATGTCCTTATACGTATTGCAGATATATTTCTACTGTTGGTGGATACATCATACATCCATGGGTTTGTCAACATTTTCAAACCAATGATTTAAAATTCTTTTAAATATAACGTTATTAGACATTTTTGTTGTGGGAAATAGCAATGCCAATCGGCTCTGTATAAAATGCGTTCCGAAACGTCAAACTTTTACAAAGTTAAATTTATGCAAAGCATTAAGGTTGCATTGCGGATACGTATCAAAAATGTTTTGCTACCGAATCGAAACATTTTTTTTTACATTTTGGAACTCAGCCATTAGGCTACTAGGCATTGAGTCCTTCGCTTTTTTTTTATAGTAACACTTATTTTAAGGTACTAATAGTAGCTAAGTGGCATTAGCGCCACATTACAGCACGGAACTAAGTGTTTTCATAATTAGGCGTGTTTCTTTTCAAACCTATATAGTCTAAACATGTTTCCGCAACATGTTTTCAATGTAAAATACAACAAAACCTTAGCCTGGATAATTATCCAGTCTTATTTTTGTATGGAAAGCTTTTTCGAAATCTATATAGATTTGAAAAAAAACGCGCCTATTATAGTCGTCATAAAGCCCACTTTATCATTAGCGCCTCCGTGTTAAAGTTAAAATCACCCGAACCTCGTATTAAATATTTAATAATTATGGATCTAGACTACTAAGTTTTTTTTATCAAAACTGTCACTTTTATATGTGTTCGAATAAAATTTCTCATAGGAACGTTGCGAAATAGAAATTATTTAGCAGCATACAAAAAAGTGTCTATTATTGAACAAAAATTAAAGCATACTTTCAAGTTTAAAGTTGCGTATAACTAGCACGGAGTTAAACTAATAAAGTGGGGTTGACTATAAATTTGCGCCATTTTTTTAAAAAAAACAAGCTAATGAGCTAAAAAGTAAAAAATAATCTTTTTTCCGAGTAACCAATATGTGATTAACTCCTTTCGGACTCCTTTCGGAGTCGGCAGTAAACTAAATGTATCTTCCATTTGTGCATAAAAACAACACGTACACACAAATGTGTCACGATGGCGAATCGATCTAACTACCCGAACACAATGCGAAGCTGATGCTGTAGTATGAATTGTATGATGAAGCGCAAAGTTCAGCCAACTTCAACTTTCTACTTCCACTGCAGCGTCACCATTGTGTTCAGCCAGTACAAAAAAACCCAATTAAATGAATAATAAAATCGACTACGTTCTTTTGCGTCTTTTATTTCTCAGTACTTTTTCTTTTTAATCACAATCACGTCGGGTCAACTGCCGAGCCGGGATGTGTTCATTGGATGACTCCAACTCAGGGATGTGTTCATCGGGTGACAAATGGTTGCGAGAAGCAGGCCCTGGCTTACTCCGAACCGTAGCGCGACCTAAAGAAGAAGAAGCTCAGGCTTAAGTGTTTCCCTGATGATTTACTGAATAAAAAGGTGATGTCGGCTATCAGATTAACTATCAGCTATCTAAGTGTTGTCATTCTGAAATAAGAATACGCATTATTTCGTGCCTTAATATTGTTTCTCAGATTGATGATTAACACCCAATGACACTGAAGTATCAGATTGATGTCTTCCATGATCGTCCCCACAACAACTGTGCTTTATACGAATAATGAATAATAAAGCAGCGCAGAACGCAAAGAGAAATCGAACTTGACAACAGAGAAAAACACCAATGCCGTACATTCACATTCACATTTACTTGTGTGGGTGCGTTCAGCCAGAAAGTGCAGCACTCACAACGTGTGCGTGTTCAGGCCACATAAACCAATTCTAATAAACACCTCAGTGTTATGGAAAAGGGCGGTAGAAAATAGCGGAAATTGCTTATAAGGAAAAAACCATGAGTATGGCGTATAACGAAAGTGTTTCACGGATATAAAAACCCGCACTTTGTGACAATTGCAATGCAACATGGCGACGCAATAACAATAATGCACGAATTCGTTTTTTTCTGTTTTGTGATGTTTTCAGTGCAAGAGATGACGGATATAAAGGCTGGCTGTGGACATTCTATAGATCCTTTTAGTCGTAGTGACTGCCTTTGATTGGTAAGCCACACACAGTTTCAATAGTCAAAGTGGCGTTTCCTTGTTCAATCCGTTCTGGCTTTCGTTTGGAGTTTAATGCAAACCTGTTGGGTTACAGTTACATCATTGTTCGAAAAGTGGTCACTGTGAATTGTCCGGAAATAACAGAGATTCTGTTCCAAAAACAAGGACAATTTTGCATTTTTTCGTAAATGATTTGAGTTTAGATTTAATTTTCCTCCGGTCGTAGTTTTACTGTGCTTATTAGCATCCAACTTAAACATCCTTTTTTTATGTCAGATAAGAACAGGATTTACTGGAGTAACAAATCTCAGTTTTTCTCCAACTAAAACCAAAGCTATGCGATAGTTTGTACTTTTGGGAAATTTTCGCTATCCCGTGCCACTAATTCTGCTTATATATAAAAATATCCTGAAAATTATTTCACTGAAATGAAATGATTATGGCCATCCCCATCACCCAAAAAAGAGAAGGTTCTCCATCCTGTGTAAATTAAACCAAAGTAAAATTTACTCCAACAGAAACCGGACAACCGGACAAAGAATAAATTACTAAGAAATCTCCTCTAAGAATCAGTATTCCCTTTCTTTTCCTTTTTTGCTTGCATATATAGTTACCAAGGACACAGACTTAACTGGTTGGATGAACGTGGACAAAAAAGCATCAAATTCCCTTTTTCATTGCGTTTGGCTGTCCTGTTTCAGTTCTGTAGCTGCCGCATTCAGGAAATATTTCCGTGTTTGCATTTATAGGCGCCGCTTACTCTTATGGTACCAGGATGATAGCGCGGCGATATGCAAATTAAATTCAACCAACCCAGAGAAGACTGCTTAGAAGGACACCTAAAAGACGACGGCGACAAAAAGAGTGGAAAAACTTCAATAAAACTTATTTTTCAAAGAAAAAAAAAACCATTGAAGAGCGTGATACCGATCGCTGCAGTCGTGTCGCACAGCAAAGTTACGTGAGAAGGAATGGAAGAAGGATATAACTTCCGCCCAAATTGGCCGAACCCAGCGAACACACAACGCAACTTTGAAAAAAATTGTATTGCAATATGCACACAATGCGGAAACTTATCGCAGATCAATGTGTTGAACTTTTCGATTATTATTATCCTTGGGAATTTTCGTCCATGATAACGGTAGGAGCAAAAAAAAAAATACCCTGTTCTCGTGGACGGAAAGCCATGTCGACGTCGACGGATTGAACATTGAATAAGGAAAATGTATGTATTACCGAGAAAAATGATTTTTTTTGTTAAGAAAACTTTCAAGATGATGAACGGAACGGATGACTGGCAATAAAAGTCACCAAATAAGGAAAAGGACACGCTGCATGAGTAAAGATGAGATGAGATGGCAATGGATTGCATCTCATCGATACAGAAAAACTGATAAATTTATACAGCGGATCAGGCAGGGAGGAGAAAGTTTTTCACCCTTTTCCTTCATTTTTTCTTTACGAAAGATTACATTTTTTCTCTTGATGTCAAAATTTGTTCAGCAAAAGTCCTTGTTTGACTTTCAAAGTTTAAAAAGTGAGAAATAATTGAAGCGGATAAATTAATTTCACTTTTTTTTGGAGTTTAGCTCTTTAAGGATGTTTGGATACTGATTTAAGCTAAAAAAAATTACCAGTGAATTGAGGTTATATTCATGTTCGATATATATGTATGTACATATGTAATACTTTCTTTGTTCGTTTTTTTTTTTATTTTATTTTCATATCAGTAAAATCTGAATACAGGTTTAGAAATATTTACTGGAGATTTCATATTTCTTTTTGGCTCTGCTGAAACATGTAACACGATATCTGTAACGGAAGTGATCAAAGGACCTTCCGCGGAAGTAGATTTCGACAAGTGCAGTTAAAATTGCTATATTTTCTTTCGCTTAGATGGCGCTACAGTCTGGCATTATTGCCGCTTGTGACTTGAAACTGGGGGGGGGGGGGGGGGGGGGGCTATTTCACCAACCACTTTTCACTTTGCAACTTTGCAACGACTTTTCGCTGAAATTGTCGGATCAGACATTCACTTCACTAGTTCGATCCACGTGAACTTGTTATCGGTATCACTGAATCCGCCGGATGCACTGTTTCACCGAAACGTCTTCTTTCAAAAACAGCTATTTTGCATTTGTTGACAGTGAAAATATTTGTTAATTGTAAAAAAATAAAGTAAACTAACGAAAATTGATACTGTGGTTCTATTTTTTTGAACAAGATAGGAAAATCTCTGCAAGCAGAAGAACTCGTGCCAATTTAAGAGCAAGCACTGAGGATGTAGTGAATTTAGAGCCAAACGCAAATGAAGCGGTGCACGTACGAGATTAAACCATGAGAACTTTGTAGTCCAACTCTTTTGTTTTTTGTTTTATGAAAAAGCTACACATTATGTAAATAAAAATAACATACTTATTTTGTTTTTAAAATAAATAAATAAAATCGCCTTCATTTTATAATAAAAGAAATTAATCAAAATTTAGAGCTCTGTTCAGCACAGTTAATCATTTATGCACACAACAACCAAATCCGCACTGAAATAGTTGCGGATGTCAAATGTATGGAGATTCGATCCGCTCGTTTTGAATAATCAAGTGAATATTACCGACAAGTGAACGATTCCCTTCGAACGGATTCAATGATAAGAAATTTCGAATTTCGGTGGAGCATTCCCGCCGACGCACGCGACGTATTCTAGAATAGGGGTGAATGTCTCTGTCAGTTGTGACTTGTGAATGCGTCGAAAGTGATAATTAGTGCATTTACAAATGAAGTTTGATTGCTCATGTCATTCGGAGTGAACTATTTGTTCAGTGAATTATCGATTTTTGATTAAATTATGGAACAGTTTTTTCTTTGTATTACAATATTTAAAATAATAACTACAGAATAATATACAGGGTGTTTCCAAGTTAAATGTCAAGACTTTGGCAACTGATTCTTGGGCTTATTCTAAGAAAAAAATCGTTCTGCGACAAGGGTCTATCTCCAATTTGGACATCATTTATAGAGAATTTAAGAAAACACCTACTTTGGTGTACCTTGACCCATACTAACTGAAATATCTCCGCTAATACTTACCACAGAAACTTCTTTTATAGCTTTAACTTTAGAAGAAATAACAGCCTTTTTAACTGCGTTTAAATAAATTGGATACCTTTTTTAGCTTTCCAGATATTTTATTTTGAAGTCAGTATCCTAAATCTTGCCCATACAGTTTTTTAATTTTAAGGTCGCTTTTATACAAAAAATGCGTAATAAACATACCGTTTTATTATTTTTTCTTGTGAACGTAACAATTGTTAACAAAAAAATGTGTTCTAAGTATTCTGAAAAACTCACAGATTTTATGATACTTGGAAAAAACCGCAGCAGGTAAAATGCGAAGAAATGATTTTTTACCTATTTTTTTAACCACAGTTGGCAATTAGTGCGATTTTCTCAGTAAATCATAAGTTTGCAATTTGTTTTACAAATAAAGTATGACCTTACGCAGGTTTCAAAGTATGCTCATTTATTAGAATACCCGTCAAAACCCTAATTTCCATACCATTTTCCCCTTAACATCCCAGGCTCAAACCTAACTGAGTATGTAGGCCTAGTTGGAAAATTTAACTAGGAAAGGTGGTATAAATGATTAGAAAAGAACATTATTTCTTCTAAAGTTAAAGCCATAAAAGAAGTTACTGTGGTAAGTATTAGCGGAGATATTTCAGTTAGTATGGGTCAAGGTACACCAAAGTAGGTGTTTTCTTAAATTCTCGATAAATGATATTCAAATTGGAGATAGACCCTTGCTGTAGAACGATTTTTTTCTTAGAATAAACTCAAGAATCAGTTGCCAAAGTCTTGACATTTAACTTGGAAACACCCTGTATAATAAAATCTTCGTTATGTGTTTTACTTAGTTACCGACTGGTAACTTATTTAAACAATAATAAAAAACCTACAATTATGACTAAAAAATGTTCAAACTTTTATTTTTATCATTCTTAACGTAGGTTTAATAAAAATATAAACATACAAATATTTGAAATAATTGATAGATCCGGGAACTAACGGTTAAACAAATAATTCTTTGGCTTTTAACCTTCAGCTTATGTAAAATTTTGAGCAAAACAAATTCGATTTGAGTTTTTGCTAAACGGAGGCTTTCATCGTAAAAGAATTACCAAAATCAAAATTGGTTCTTAATTTTATAAATCTTTGTTCACTATTATTCTCTTAATTCTCGGGAAGTGATTTGAAACAGTTCATTTTAGCTTTTTCATTATATACCACCTTGATCAAAAAATTCCGGGAATTTATTCAGAAAATTAAAAATACAAGTTTATTCATCTAAATCTATATTGTCCCCTTCAAAGTAATCCCCATCGACTGCAACACACTTATGCCAGCGCTTGATACAATCCTCGAAACATTTTTTATATTTGGTTTTCGGTATGTCCATCAGTGCTTCCTGTGATTTTTCCATTACTTCCTCTCGGCCGCTGAAACGCGTTCCCCGTACTGGTTTTTTAACTCGATTGAACAGAAAGAATTCAGAGGGAGCCAAATCAGAATTCAGTGGCTGTTGGATGGTATTTGTTGCATTTTTCGACAAAAAATTACGAATAATGATGGCACTGTGCGACGGTGCGTTATCATGGTGCAAAATCCACGAGTTTTCTTCCCACAATTCTGGTCTCTTTCGGCGAATTGCTTCACGCAAACTTCTCATAAAGCCCAAATAATACTCTTTTTTTACTGTCTGGCCTTCTGGCAAAAATTCATGATGCACTACACCGTTGTAATCCATGAAAACCGTGAGCATTGCCTTCTTTTTTGACTAAAAACGACGTGATTTTTTTTGGTCTCGGCTCATGCCACTGGTAAACGACCGTTTTCTTTAGAGAATCGTTGCCGAAACACTTTTCCAACATTTCCAACGTTCGCGCACCATTAAATCCGTTTTTTACGCAAAATTACAAAATCGTTGTTGCAAATTTAAATCCATTTCCAGAATTGTAAAAAACCGCCAACACACAGAGAGAAAGATGTACTCTTGGCTACGGAACTTTTGCAAATGTCAAGCTATGACGCTAAGAACGATGGGAGCGCCACACGGTGGTTATTCCGGGAACTTTTTGATCAAAGTGGTATTTACGAACCGTGGTGTTGTGGTAAGTGCGTTGGACTACTACGCAATGCTGCCCGGGTTCAATCTCAGCCCGGGTCCAACACCTAAAAGTTGTGCCACCTCTTTCGACTGCCTGACAAGCAATCAAAGAGTTATAAACATATGTCAATGAGCTTCTCAACTCACCATTCGGAGTCGGCAAAAAAATGTAGGTCCCTTCAATTCGTGCAATCATATAACACGCACACACAAATGGTTGCGAGAAACATACCCAGGTTCACCCCGAGCTGTGGCGCCACCTAAAGTATTTACGGACTTAAGACCAAGAACTCTATTTTCAGTTTGCAAATTAGAGTTTGGTGAAAAGAAGCTTGCAAAGATAATTTGGAAAGCTGCAAAGTGCAAAGTGAAAGGTTGGTGAAATAGGCCCCTGGTGGATGGAAAAGTCATGGCATGACGTAGAAGTGAGTAAACTGCAAGATTTCAGTCCAATGCATCTTTTCTCATCACCTCGGTGGTTTACTTGGCATTTCTCGGTTTTTCATACTTGCTTTTACGATTTTCTATGAAGAAATGAATGTTAACTTCAAATTGTATTTAACAGAAGTGTGCGCAAACAAAAGCCAGTTATTTATCACTCGCCTTTCACTGGAGCGGGAACCAATTTAAAATTGCCTTTATGTGTCGTTTCGTACTTATATGAATCCCCTACTTCATTTCCCATTCTAATGAATGCATAAATTGAAAAAAATAAAATTTACAATAAAGGCCCACCATATATGGCAATGAAACGCCGACACTCATTTATCTTATCTAGTGTGCCACTTGACTGTAACTTCAGTTCGCCCCTCACCTAAAGCAACTCATTGTATATTACCAAATTGCAGGACGAAAATTGTGCGCTCCTTTCGTTAGATGACAGAAATATAGAAGCAATGGAGCGGAGGAAAAAATGGAGAAATAAAAAAACAACAAAAAGACAAACAAAACTCTGAAAGAAAGGAATCCTAAAAATAAATGGGCCAACATTTCCTGCAATTTAGGACACCATTAGAGGAGAATTGATGGCAACATTTAACCAAAAGTACTTTTGGGAACAAAATCGTGTGGTTTTAAATGAATTCCAAGCTCTGACGAAGGACAACGAGTCTTCCTAAAAAAAAAAAAAAACAAGAAAATTAAACCAAAACAGCAGCTGCAACAAGAATCTGTTGCCTGAATACCGGTCGGTGCACAGATGGTAAAGTGTCATGATCGTTTAATAGGGAAATTACGCCAGTTACGACTGTTTGGTTTCTTTTTACATTTTAACCGTGGACTTTATTTTGTTTCCTTCCACCGAAAGAAGTACGATGGCAATCACCGTTGAAGGGATATAGCCACAAGACCGTTGCCGATCGGGTATGCTTAGAGCCGTGGAAAAGTCAAATGGTAACTGAACTGTTAGGGTCCACACGACGACCCCGTTGATTGACGCAAATTTAATTTTCTCACCAAAGAGCAGGAACTCGATTTGTCGGAATCCGAAAGGCATGCGGCGGTCTAGCTGGAGAATATTGCTCGTTTAGTTCCAGTTACATGATTCCAATGCTTTCTTTTTACCTGACTACGCAGAGGAAGAGTTAAGATTTTATAACAGGCTGGATTTGTTTGTATGTATGTACGAGGGCTGTTCGATAAGTCAGTGACATTGATGCAAAATGGCGCTCGTATCGCATTGAGTTTTTTTCTCCTGCCATCTTTGTTTCTTTCTAGGCATAGCAAAAAAAATTAGACAGATCTGTCAAACATTGATTTTTTTTACTTTGGTTTGTGTTATTTACTCAAAATGGAGAAAAGTGCATTTCGTGTTCCGATAAATTACTGCTACGATCTTAAGACTCATCTAATGCACGGGTTAGAAAACTCTGCTTTACCGACCGTGGTAGAAGACGTGGAACTGTCAAAGAACACAAGAGGTGAAAAAAAAGGTCTGTCTGTCAAGAAGAAAACGTGTTTGCGAGAAGTTTGGTGCGCAAGCCAATTGGATAAAATTAAGCAGTTTCTTTTATTAATAAAAAATCAATCTTATACCAAAGGAGTTCGTTTTTTTTCTTTTTACTCGAGCAGCCAATTGACGCAGTGCAACAATACTTTACCGCCCAGGTAAAAACATTAAGGAGACTGAAGATAGATTTAAAAAATATTATGGAGACTCTGCCCTTTCGCATGGAATGGTACAAAAGTGGTTCACTGAATTACGTACGAGCTCAAAAGACGCTGAGCGCCCAGGACATCCAAATGACGTCACAACGGAAGAAAAGGTCAAAAATTCCACGATATTGTACTTGACGATTGCAACTCAAAGTTCGTGAGATAGCTGAGATAGTAGCCATTTCAAATGATAGCATCATTCGAATCCTGCATGACCATTTGGGTATGCAAAAATTATCGGCAAGATGGTTGGCGCGTTTGCAGACAATTGATCAAAAACGGATTCGTGTGAAGTTTTCAAAGTCTTCAAGCATAATTCAAATTAATTTTTACGACGGTTCGTAACAGTTGATAAATTCTGAATACACCACTACACGCGAGGAATGAAAGAACAATCAAAACAGTGGACTTCTTCAGGCAAACGTGCGCCAAAAAGGCAAAAACGGGTACGTCGGCCGGAAAAGTCAGGGCAACGGTTTAGTGGGATTCCCACGGCGCGCGTAATCTTCATTAACTACTTGGAAAAGGGAACAGCGATTACCGGACAATACTATGCCAATTTATTGGATAATTCTAATGTAGAATTGATGGAGAAACGGCCACATTTCAAAAAGAAAAAAAGTGCTCTTTCACCACGATAATGCACCGGCTCATTCACCGCAGTAGCAACGGTAAAATTTGCTGAATTGCGCTATGAACTGCTTTCTCATCCACCCTATTCTCCAGATTTGGCTCTTATTGATTATTTCTTGTTTCCTAATTTAAAAAAATGGCGGCGGAAAAAGATTTTCATCGAATTATGAGATTGCCGATGCAACAAATGCCTATTTTATAGGGTTTGAGAAATCATATTTTTTGGAACGATTAAAAAAGTTGGCAAAGTGTATCGCGCTTTAAGAAGACTATGTTGAAAAAAAAATGAAATTTTAAGAAAAAAAAACGAGTTTTCAGTTTCAAAGTCACTGACTTATCGAACGGCCTACGTATGTATGTATGGATGTCACCTTGCACAGCCTAAACTATGGAACCGATTTCAACAAATGAGGCGTCGTTGGATTTGTCTTCATCCGGAGAGTGTCCTTGGCTATGTGACGTTACAGAAAAATTCAATATGACGGGCGCACCAAGCAAAATGGCGGACTACCTCTTATTTTTTTTTCTTTTTTACCCGACTAGTCCTTACAACCGCATTGATAGTGGTATCAAATGAAAGGGCTTAGCGAGTAGAATACAATACGATGTGACGTAATTCTAAACTCAATATGGCGGACGCCCCCAGAATGGCGTATTTCTGTTATCTTTACTACCTCCTTAATATGAGTATCAAATGAGATGGCTTGGTGAGTAGAATACAATACGATATGACGTAATTATAAATTTAATATGGCGGACGCCCCCAAGATGGCGGATTTCTGTTATTTTTACTACCTCCTTCATATGGGTATCAAATTAAAGGGCTTGGCGAGTAGAATACAATACGATATGACGTCATTCTAAATTAAATAAAGCGGACTCGATTGGGGATAGCGCCATCTGGGAGAGAATCGACGTATTGGTATCCACAAAGGTGTGTGTATCTGCCGTAGGTACGCACGTTCCACAGTATGAAACTCGTTCTAAGATTTCAGCATTCGAAAATGGAGAATGTTCCACAGTGGAGACATCCAAGTCCAGAAGGTTCACGCCTCGAATATTCGGCAGCAATTGGTTTGACTATAAATAGAGCACATCAATAAGAAGTGATTGTTAAAGAGTTTGAATAGTAAACAGCGTTGCCACAATGCTACTTTCGTAGCAAAAGTGCTACATTATTTTTTCGGTTTTTTCAATTTGCTACTTTGCTACTTTAATTTTAAAATTTGCCCCATTTTGCTACATTTAATTTTTTCGAAATTCCCTGCAAAATATTTTGTTTATGTTTGGTAATGCTTTCTGTTGCTTTCAATCCCAACAAAAGATCTGTTCAATTAAGCTGTGCTTGACAGAGAAGAACAGAAAAGTACAAAGCTTTTGTGTTCAATGAGAAAAGTTTCTGTCCGAGACTGATCTGCTTTGTGTTCAGCGACTCTGCCCTGGACAACTTTTCCGCACCTGCTCTTGAGGTAGAACAGATTTGTAAGAAATGTTAAAATCAGCTGTGTTGCACATTTTTATTTAAAGTGAAAAGTGCTTCGACGAGATTTAAGTTTACCAAATGGGAAGTAATTGAAGTGCAATCGCAAATCGCAATCAGTTATTGTAAAATGCTATAAATAATTTGGAAAACATTAAGTAAAATAATCATTAATGCAGTAGTCATTTTTGACAACAAACATAATATGGCTGTATGTAATTTTCTATGCTGACTTGATCTGACATTTTTCACAAATCTTTGCTGTTCTGATCTGCCTTTTTTCCTCATTGAACAAAGCTAATTCATTTGGGGGTGAGAGCTGAGTTTTCTGTTTTGTGCATCCAAAACATGCGTTCCCTACTGTCGTTTATTTATTCTGATCGTGTTCAAAAACTGGTAAACTGCAAATTGTGTTGACTACAGCAAACAGGAATATTGTTGCATTTCTTCTGTTAAGTTGTGTTGACTACAGCAAACAGGAATATTGTTGCATTTCTTCTGTTAAGTTTAAAGTGGATCAGAAAGATGATAAATTGTACTTATAAATTGCTAAAGATCGCCCAACAACTTTATGTAATTGTTGCAGATTCGTAATAAGACAGAATAAGGTTTTATCAAAACGAATCCTTTATTTTCTATCCACAGGGGATAAAAAACCGAACGTAAGAATATTACAATATGAATATTTCCATGTAATTTAAAAGTTTTTGAATTATTTCGAGTATCTTCGCTTTAACTAAAGCGTGCCACAGTGATTTGACTCGCTTAAGCATTCAAAACTTTCTAGAGCTAAACCATACACACAGTGACAAAAATAATAAGATATTACCAATTGAATATACCAATTCAGATTCTATCCTTACGCGTTAAAACAAAATCCTTAAAATCCTTTCAGCAAAGAAGCCACACTAAAGAAGAAGAAAATTCCAAGTCACTAACTCAGTTGCTCCTACCATCAGCATGAGTTTCTCCATTTGAATTCAGAATATCACTTTAAGTAAATCCTTCATTTCGGAGGTCCTTATTCAATCTATGAAACGTTGAGGAGGGCGAAAGGAATGTATACATATCAACAGCAGCTTCTTGACGGGTATGGTAGAATGCGAGCGGAAAAACTTCCACTTTCGTGTGTTTTTAACACAAATACCTCATCCTTGGAAGTGTTATGATGTATCCTTACGACGAGTAAGTGTTGTTTCTCGTCGGTGAAGAAAGAGTGGTAATGCTGATGCTGGTGTGTTCGGCTGAGTTCCATGTGTGTAACTGAAATTGTATTTTAGAATTTATTCATACACAATTTTACATGTACGACGGAAGTGCGAGCAAATCATCCAACCAGGACGACGACAATGTGACTCTCTGGCGAAAAGTTCGTAGAAATTCTGATTCAACGAAATCTCCTTTTTAATTGAACTTAATTCCGTGTAATTTAACGTTCATTTCATTTGCGTCGCTTGTGGCAGAACACGAGTATGAGTACGAGTATACATATACATATGTATATGTATGTCAATTCAGTTACACTTAGTTACTTACACCTAACCGCACATACAACAGCGCGAGTATACAAAATCAGGACACAAGACGCAGTGCGGTGCACGGGTATTACGACAACTTCAAAATATTGTCGAAGGAAATGTTATTCCCTTTTCTATTTGTTTGGAGTCGGAGAATGTGTTTTCTAGCAGAGATGCTGTATTCAAAGTATTAGTTCGCTTAATTGAATGAAGGATTGGTGGATTTCTATGGAAAACTTAATGATAGCAAACGCATTCTTTTGGAATAGGTTCATTTGCATATCAATGTTCACTCGTGTGGCGTTTATTGGGCAAAAACCGTAAGCAAAGGAATGCTAGCCGTTCAATAATGCTAGGAATGCAATGTCAAGTATTATTTTCAGTGTTGTAGGTCGAAGACTTAATTAAAATAAATTGATTGGACTAAGTTTTTTTTTTCTGCATGACCTGGAACTTGTTTGAATCGCAGTTCATGATTTGGAAGCCAGAGATGATTTGGTTTCAGTAAACTTGGCGTCCAAAATTAACCTGTGACGATTGTAATGATTGATTTTTCTTTGTGAATTTTTCTTAACCAATTTTGGACTATGTATTTGTCAGATATGAACCCATTTTTCGTAAACGCATATGAATGCAGCGATGGGTAATTTGCGCAATAGTGTCTATGGAGCACAATTTAAGAGGCATTACAATCGTTCTTCACTATCATCTTCACCTAAGTAGATATTATTGAGCGCAGACAGGTAGCCTGGCACTGAATGCCGACAAAATGAAGAAGATAGTGGCCATACTCTGCCCGACTCGTCCTATTAAGTAGCCTACACACTATCGTTTTTTAAATGAAATTCTTGCTTGAATGATGTCAAAATTACAGTGTGTAGCTTGGAATGAAAAGTTTCGATTAGAATAATGGCGAGAATGATGAGGGTTGAAATTTTTCGTGGATTTTTCAGTCGAGTTTGCACGTGTTTTGGGAGCAACATTTTTAAAATAATGCCCCATACTGATCCAAAAAAAAACTTTTGGAGGAATTTATTAATTGTTGTAGAAGTCACAGCGTTCTTTGGGAAATACACAAGACATACCAGTGGAAGTACTACAGGTGATCGCACGAACCTACCCTCAGTTGCTGCTGAACATGTATAACAGCTTTCCCAAGGACGGAATTTTCCACAAAAGCCGGAAAACACAATGCTTAGTACTGATAAGCAAAGAAGAAGGAGACCCAGATTCCTCATCCACCGTCAGGCCACTGTGCAGTGCATGCTAGATATGGCAGGAAAACTGCTGAAGAGGATGCTAAAGCCACGACTTACCGCAGCGGTTCAAAGCGCAGGTGATTTGTCTGAAACAACATGGGCTCAGGCGCAGCCACTCCACAATAGGGGCAATAAAGGAAGTTGTTAAGACAGTCCAAGCGGCACGACAGGGCAATAACTACTCGACAAAAGTAGTCTTACTGGTAACCTTAGATGTAAGAAATGCTTTCAGCTCAGCGAGGTGGGCAGATATGCTGAATGCGCTGGAACGCACTAAGCGTGAGACGCGTTCCAGGAAACTTCAGAATTCTTTAGAATCTTAATTTAAATAATATCGCTTCCTACTACTTCCTTTCTATCATACTACAATCAAACAACGCGACTGATTTAAAGCACGGGCAACGCCGGGCAGGCAACAGCTAGTGTTACACTATTTTGTGGTCCTCGGGAATGACTACCCTTTTCCAAAGTACTATTTTTCAGGTCCGGTTTTTTTAATGTCTTATTAACATCAATACAATTTAAAAGAAAAGAATATCATAAAAATTGTTGCTGAATGCATACAAATATAAAAAAAAATATACCTCCATGATTGAAGGGAGAACCAAATCTGTCAAACATTGAAGTCTGTCAGACAAATTTAACAGTGGAGGGCTGATGGCATTGTCTGTCCGACTGTCTGTCAGACGGTCAGATGAAAATAAAGCTATGTTTGATATTTGGGAGGCGGAATCAAGCATGTCGACCGACAGATCTGACTGTGGATGCCCTACTTTATGTAAGCTTTGCCATTCATACATCATCAGTATAGAAATGATGTTTATGACTGCTTATTTGTTTTAAATAAATCTTAGGAATAAAAAATTTATACATATAATCAAAATGAAATGATGATCGTTGGTAACCGCATAACTGGAGAACGGCTAGATCAATTTGGCTATTTTTTTTAAAATGTTCGTTATAGTCCAAATGAGCTTCTAACGGAAAGAAAAATTCAATAGGTGGCGCTGAAGTCAAGTTATTAACAAATTTTATACTTATTGACCAAATGGACTCATAGTCAGAACTTATGTTGGTTTGGTGCCAAGAGAGAAAACCACAAAATCTGGACCCGATAGGTGGCGCTGTAGTCAAGTAACAGAAGAAAATGTGAATTGATATGCATCGTGATTTTAGATTTGATGGAAGAAAATAAATTATTCAGTTTATTTTCTTATTCGATTTAATTACTTCTTTTTTCACACATTCACATGCAACAATATTGCCCATATATTCGTATGCAATAATTTTTTGTCTGCAAGATGGCGCTGTTAGTCCACCTGACATTGCGTAATTTAACAGGTGTCCTTTTTGCTTCCTCATTTTACTAAAGACTAAATACACTAGACTGAAGCGGCAACTCATAAGCGCACGAAATCACTCTGAAAATTCTATGCATACCTACTAAATTTTGTAAAATTTACTGTGGGACGGAAAATCACTAAATCAGTTGAAATTAAAACTTTAAACCGAGAAGAGAATGTGTACACGGGATCAGTTAGTAATCAATAAATACTTCTTGGTTTTCTTTAGGTGGCGCCACAGCTCGGGGTGAACCTGGGCTCGCCTCTCGCAACCATTTGTGTGTGCGTGTTATATGTTTGCATGAATGGAAGGAACCTACAGTTTCTTGCCGACTCCGAACGGCGAGTTGAGTTGAGCTCATCGACAAATGATACTCTTTGATTGCTTGTCAGACATTCGACAGAGGTGGCACCGTGAAAAACACTTTTAGGTGTTGGACCCGGGCTGAAATTGAACCCGGGCAGCATTTCGTACCTAGTAGTCCAACGCACTTACCACTACACCACGGTGTTCATTTTAAGATTTTGTTGTGCAATGTTTTGCATTTCAATGTGATGCATCATTTATTTTATTTATAAAGTTCAACATTTCTTGTACCTACTTACATTTATTTTTAGATTCCTTGTTTTGGTCGCATTTCTTGTTCAATGACCTGTATACTCTACGTATGTATGCCTGAAGTTTCTTCATCATTTGTTTGTTTCTGCACTTTCAACATTCAAAGTTTTTTACAGTAAGAAAAAATACAGCAAAAGCACCAAATCCGCAATGATTTTCTCGCGGATCTGAATTGTCAAACCTTGTATGGAGAGATCTGATCCGTTCGTTCTCAATGATCAAGTGAAAAGTCTTTCACATTAGCGGCAAGTGGAGGATTCTCTTCGAACGGATTCAATGATACCTGTCGAATTTCGAATTCAAGTGATACATTCACCCCGGCGCGGTGCGGCGGATTTAATGATAGAGGTGAATTTATTTTTTCAGGCTTTTCTCTCTTAACTGTCTAGCTTTTCGAATTATTTTGATGGTAGCCCTAGGTGTGATTGCCAATAAAAATTAGAAAGTTATTCCCAAAAAAAAGTGGTACAGACTTTTTCCTAAATTTATATACGGGCGTATTTTTCTACGTGCGTCGCTCGTAGTTTTCGTTTTCGTATTAATTAGTTTTTAACATTTATAATTGTAATTATGTTATTTTTCTAAATAAACTTAATTAAAGTAAATTTAAAAAAAATACAAACTTGACATAAATAAATAAATAAACATTAAAAAATACATAAATCATCCACAACCCGCCATTCGAACACACGGCAATAAATCTGGACCATTCGTGCGAAAGTTCAACACGCACGTTCGGGTATGTACAACTTTTCGTGATGAGTAAATGGAATTAAGGCCCTCATTAGATTGCTTCCTATGTAATCGATTGTGGAACACTTCGCTTCGGAGCTCTAGAATCAGAATCAATATTTCGACAAATTTAAACACATTCGAAGCCGACTATTTACAGCGATGATCACACTCACATACTTATGTATGTACACCATGATTCCATTAACTTCGGTAACCAAACACAGAAATTAACACCAAAGGTCGAGGGCAGCACACAGAACAGGCCAGGAGGGTATCGACTTCGTATTAACACCAATTAAATCTAACATTGACCTCTCCCTCGACTCCAAAATGTAAGAGCACTCATACCCACATACTCACTCACTAATGCCTAGACCCAAATCAGAGTCCTGTTGAAAATCACTTCAATCACCCTCTTTAAGGAGCTGTAAAGCATTTTCGAAAACTCTCCTGCAAAATCCTCCATTACGATAATTGCTCCGCATTTTATGGTAATTGCTGCAGCATGGTAACGATGTTGGTCAGAGCCAAGTAGGACATAATACAAATAATGTCCTTAAGCAGGTGAAGTACTCTGCATTGTTAGAGCTTCAATGAGATGTGAACGAGCTGAATAGCGGCAGGTAAATAGGATTTTTTTTTCTCCAGGACATAACCACGCAACGGATGGATTTGTTTGTTTGTACACGTGTCCGCAGAAAAAAAGCGTGTGCTGGTTTACGTGTGTGTATGTGTGTGTAGGAGTATATTTGATTTAATTAGGAAATTCCGAAATAAATATTTTCCGTCACGAAATACCGAAAGTTCCTTTAGCAACCTTAATTGAGATCCATACGCAGGCGGTCGATGCGATGTGGTGGTCGTAGCGTGGCAGGGCTGTTTGTCGATGGTGGAATAGAGAATTATTTTCTGGTCGATAGACGGATGACTGGCAATGGACCGATGGAACTGAGGGTAGGAAAAGAATTCCTCAGCTTTTAGCTGCTATCGGGGATTGAGCCAGTGAGTAATTTTGATGATGTGTGCTTGGTTCGAGAGAATTTCATTTCAATGAAATCCGATAGAAGACGACCGGTTTCGCTAAGTGGCCGCAAAAGTATTTTACTTCTGGCATTCGGGAAGGGTGGTGTGTGGAAGTGGATGTGATCGAAATGTTCAATGAAGCTGAAATATCCTGAAGCCATTGAACTTAACTTGGCTGATGTTTACCTACGGCGGCGTTACCGTTAACTAGTGGGCGAGGTACTGAAAAGCAGTTCACTTAATCCTTGTAACATGTTGGAATAGGGAAGAAGGAAGAACTTAATAAGGCATTTGATTCATCATGAACCTATCTGCGTTACACGGAAGACAAATTGGCAGGAGAGAGTGCTTAGAAGCTTTACTTTGATTTAATTATTTTAAAAATGTATGCTCACACCTGTCATCCTGGCACATACTACGAGGCAGGCACAGCCGAACAGGAAAAAACAACCTCGCCTTAATTTGTGGGTCAAAAAAGTGCTTCCTAAAAAGCATTGGCTGAGCCATCACAAAACACTAGGCACTAGGCCCACCGAGATCTCTTGGAACTATCTATTGATGGTACCTAAACCGAAGTATTTCCGTCTAAACATTTGATTTCCCTACGAAATTTTAAAATTTGAATATGGCCAGTTTGGCCCGCCACTTCCAAGGTATCAAAATAACAACTTTCTAAAACATTTTTGCCCGAACGAGCAATGGCATGACATTCACAAATGATATGGTCAACATCCTCCGCTGAACCTAAGTCATTGCAGTATCTGCATTCGTCCGTACTAGAATGTCCCATTCTTTTCGAATGTTTCCTCAAGAGATGGTGCCCGGGGAGTATTCCTATTAAAGTTCTTAACTTTGCCCTATTCAGTCCAAGTATGACTTTGGTCTTTCTGTGATTTAAGGCCGGGCAAGGAGCCTTGGACACCTTATGTCCCTCTTCTTCTGACCATCTATCGCCCGCCATACTAATGGTAGTATTGTATACTTTCGCCCTGATGCCGCGTGATGGTGGTTCTAAGTTCACCATCTCAGTTATAGACAATGCCCCCCAGCCCTTTTCTTGCTAGCTCATCCGCGAGTACATTTCCTTCTACACCATAGTGTCCTGGTACCCAACATAGTTAAACCCTGTTATGTCTGCTTAGGATCTTGAGCGCAAAGCGAAATCCTTCTCTATTGCCGATTTAACGATATACGAATCTAGTGCTCTGAGCGCGGTCTGACCTGCTATATAGATAATGATATCATTATCGGATATCAGTTTTGTTACTAACAGCTCCGCCGCTCCCTGTACCGCCAGAACCTCTGCCTTGAAGAGACTTCAGTCGTCCGGAAGTCTTAAAGACGTATTAAGCTCTGGTTCTCTTGAATAAATTCCAGAAATGGTACCGTTGTCGGTTTTCGACCCATCTGTGGAGACTGCAATGTATTTTTATCGTGCTGCCCCAACCTTCTCTCTCCGGGTACAACGTTTCGTACGGTGTATCGAAGTCCAAAAGTGGGAGGATATCATCCGTTCTATTCAGGTTGCCAATTTTAAGTTTATTAAGAATAGCGCTATGACCGTAGGTTATATTCTTGAAGTAGCCTAAGTAAGCAAGTCTGATCGCACTCTTGCTTGCCAGCTGCATTATATGCAGATCAAGTGATATAAAATACATTAAAGCGTCCAGTGCTGTCGTGGGTGTTGTGCGCAGGGCTCCCGTTTTGGTCACTCTAGCTGTTCTCTGTTCTGTCGCTAATATTTCCAATATGTTATGCTTGAGAGATGCCTTCTACCAAACAAGTGCACCGTACGTGAATATGGGTCTGACTATCATTGTGTACAGCCAGTGCATCATTACCGGTTTGAGCACCCAAGTTTTCCCCGCTGTTCTTTTGCAGATGAAGAGCGCATTATATGCCTTTCTTATTCTATCCTATGAATTTAGATTCCAATTAGGCTTTCTATTTAGAATAATACCAAGATACTTTACATGATATGAGATAAACAGAAATCAGCTTGAATGTTGGCATCTTGCATTTTCGAGTAAAAATAACTATACCATTTTCCACAAAAATTGTTAGTACAGGCCTTATGGGGGAGCTTTTTTCAAACACTGGTGCCTGTACATATTTTCACGGCACTCAATTAGAGAAATCGCCACTGAAATAAAAACCAAAGCACTGACTTACACAGGTTTTGTTCCTATAATTTACCACAAAATCGCGTACATCGCACTATGGCATGACCAGCCAACTCCACAATCGGTGGCTGAATGATGATGTGTGGCTGCGAATCGCTGTGTATATAGAAAATATCAACATCAAACAGTGTTACCATTATTAAGTTCATGCTAATCGTTAATGTTTTTCCTGTGGTTTTTGTCAAAGACCTTTTGGGATTTTGTGCTTTGAGAACCAATAAAATTAATTTGAGTATGTGGGGGTATTGCCACATGGTTTTTGTTTTTTAAGCTTTCTTGTTTTTCTGGTGAAACCGTTTAAATGAAGTTGAACGCTTTTTTTCGATTTTTCTGATTTATAGTGAAGGTTATTTGCACGAGATGTGTTTTGGGTGTGGAAACGAATAGTGACTTTTTTTTGTTTTTAGCCTATATCTCGTAAGCTAATCGTTTCCTATATATAACATTGATACACCAAAACACTCGAAAACATGCCCTTTACAAAATTTCATCAAAATTGAGGTGGTGTCCACTTTGTACACTATTATCTTTTTTTCGTTCAACAAATTGTGTCGTTTTCAAATCAGCAGATGGTAGCCCTATTGGGTATTGCTCTCCGATTTGCGGTGATTTTTCATACATGCTTTGGTAACCCAGTGAGAGCTTAAAAGAGGTACAGATTTATGAAAGTTATTGCAACCAAAATGAGAGGCAAACGTCCTATCTTCCCTGTTCTGATCATTTTTGTGGAACAGAGTAGAGTTTCGTTTTGGAAGGGTTGACGTCAAGTCCACATCTCTTCACCCATTGGCTGATGGTTGCCAACGCGCTATCTATGATATCACTCAGTATATTAGTAAATTTTCCCTGAACAACAAAAACCACGTCATTAGCATAAGCGATGACGCTGATTCCATCAGACCGCAGTTTTTGATGGACATCATTTAGGACCAACACGGGGTGGTATTACTCCTCCTTGAGGGGTGCCTCTGCTAACTGACGTCCTTATTTTACTGTGCCCTAAAATGGAATTAATGGTTCTCGTGCCTAGTTAAAAAAAAAAATACTAACTACAGTCTCTAAATGTACAACTTCCGACTTCTTACTAGACTCATATGTGTACATGGCCTGGTATGACTGTTAGTTTGACAACTACCCCAGGAGAGTGACTCGTATCCAATTCAACATGTTGATTTACTTCTGATAGACGTCTGATGTTCAAAACCACTTAAACTATGCACCGGGCCCGACATTCCTACTTACTTATTGATTGACCTCAATTACTCATCCCAGTCTCGTTTCATTGTAGTCGTCATATCCTTATCACTCCATAGAATCTCTTGACAGGCCATGGTGAGCCCATAATTCTCCCGCCCCAAACCGATTCATCTCAGTTCGTGCACATGTCCCAAATGTGAACATAGAAGGACCGCTCACCTTATTATGTGTCCCATTTGACCACTAATGTGCAAACGATTTAATTTGAACTCCCCCATCGGATGGGATGCCGCCACACCGGTCACTGTATAGTATAAATGTATGAGTGTATTTGTCACTCTTGGAGAAGTTATCCCTCAGTCGTTCGGAACCACTTTAGACCCATTGCTATGGTCCAGTTGCACTTGGCCTGGAACTATGTCAATTTATTGATGGCTATCAGCTTTAATTACCACTCGCATTACCATTAATTTGCTTGTAATTTTTCACTGCGTTATAGCTACACATGTATATGTGTTTCTATATGTGCAATAGAGAGTGCAAATCTGTGTCCGGTCTGGAGTATGTATGCTCAGTCATCCGTTGATGGGTTGACAGGTGTATTTAGTAGGTTGTCATTGGGGAACCGTTCGACGGCGGGCGGCCGGCGGTGAGTTACATTATCCTTAGCCGCTGATCCGGTGTCACACAAAGTTATATTGGTAGTTGTATATAGAAATGCTAATGCAGGAATGTTATCCTTTGTGTACATTGACGCCCACCAAGTGGGACCGATTTGCATTCAAAGCCAATAATTATCCTGCGGTTAATTTGTGGGAATATCCTGAATTTGTGGTTCGTTAAATGTGATTTTAATTAAAGGTGAAATAATATTGAACGTCTGTCATGCGGGGCTAGAGCGGGAAGAAGCACAAGCACACATTCGAAAATAGTAAGGGCTGGATGTATGACCGAGCATAGGATTAGCTGAAGGGTGACCGTTGTCGAATTTTGTATCGTCGATGGGTGTACTAATGAAGTAGTTATTTGGTGGCGACAAGTTGAAATCAATTTAACAGCACCTTCTATGAGACCATTAGGTTAGGTTAGAAGTGCTGATGAGAATGGTTACATACTGATTACACTTAGGTCCATGTGGACCCATTCCATTATGATACCCAAGTTATGTTCCCACTCGTAGTCATTCTCGAATCGAGAATAAGGTTTCCTCATCCATACACTCATGGATAGTCAAGCAGCTGTAAAAGCACTAGGCTCAAACATGATTGACTCCAAATCAGTCCTGAACTGCTTCAATACTCTCCAAGACCTCTCCCATAGAAACGCAGTTCAACTTTGGTGGGTGCCCTGGTCGGATACGAGGGTATTGATGAAAATTAAAAAGCTGGCTCAAAAAAAACCTGGAGAAACCTAAAGAAGTTTAACGTTCTATCCAAACAGCCAAACCAAGCTCTTGATGACTGCAATTCCAATGAGCTTAATAAAGTATTTGTCAGACTATCCTCAGGAGACCACCCAGCAGACGCGGTAAGATATGTTACGAATAATAACATTAGCAAGGCAGTCCATGCAATCAAATATGAAGCTATCGGTCTAGATAAAATGCATCCTAAGTTTTTCAGAATAATATTTTTTCAAATTTCACCTTATCTTACTTACATTTTTAACACAATATAAACAACGTCTTGTTACCCAAGTCTATGGAAATTTTCCAAAGTTGTTTCCATTGCCAACTCCACACCCCAAAGAATACCGGCCTATTTCAATTCTTCCATTTATCTCAAAAGTATTTGAAAAGTTTATGAGCAAGCAGATTTCTGAGTTTTTGTCCACTTATCGTCTACTCACACCACATCAATCTGGTTTTAGAGCTCAGCATTCCTGCTCTACCGCACTTTTGAAAATCATTGATGACGTACGGCTACAGACTGATAAAGGGAATGTGACCATTTTGGTGCTTTTGGATTTTTCCAAAGCATTTGACACTGTTCCGCATAATATACTCTTGAATAAGTTAAAAATTAACTTCCACTTTGACACCACTGCGTTGAACCTGGTTCAAGACTACTTAAGAAGAAGAAGTCAAGCTGTGACCGTCAACAATACCTTGTCAGATTTTCTTCCTACTTATGCTGGTATTCCGCAGGGGTCAATCTTAGGCGCATTGTTTTTCACCATGTTCAACAACTATCTTCTATTGGTACTTGAGCATTGCAATATCCACATGTACGCTGATGACGTCCAACTTTATCTCAGCTACCCCATCGGATTAGTAGAAGATGCAACAGCTCGTATCAATGAGGACCTTCTAAATGTGGTAAATTGGTCCGAACGAAATCAGCTAAGACTAAATTCTGGGAAAAGTAAAGCCATAATAATCAGCAAAAACGTTATTAACACTTCTTGGCTGCCCAGTGTGGTAATACTGCAAGACAGTAAGAAATTTGGGAGTAACTCTTATCAAACTCTGACGTGGAGTGACCACGTATCTCGAGTCGTGGGGAAAACTTATGGAGCACTGCGAGTCCTTTACTTATCTGGAAGCTGTCTGCCAATTAAAATTAAATCAATGCTGGTAAAATCGCTTGTTTTTCAAACAAGTTAGCCAAAGAAAGCTTCAAGTTGCGTTTAATAATGTTGTTCGTTTTGTTTATGCCCTACGCAGGTTTGATCATATTTCCAGACACACCGATAGTATTTTCGGAATGAGTCTAAAGAACTACCTTATTTTCGGTATTTTAAACTTCCTTTTTAAAATAATGGAAACGAAATCACCTGAGTATCTCTTTGAGAAACTGTAATTCCCTGTTTCACAGAGAAGCAGAGTTATCCAGTTATCCTGGACACCACCCATAGAGTTAGTTGAAACTGAAACCTATCATCTGAGTTTCCTACCACTACGTCGATCTGTCTGTCTCTCGTTCTCGTCCTTCATGTGCTCGCGCTGTGTGTGAACATTATAAAGGTATTCATATCCCCTTTAGCGTGTGTAGATTATAAAAAAAAATAAAAAAATTATACTACCTTCATTTAGTTATACTGTCTCAAAGAGACAGTTCTTTGTCTACGCAATCAGTTTGTGGAATTCACTACCAGCTGAACTGAGGAAGGAGATTGAACAGCAGTATCAGTTTTAGGAAGCACTCTTAAGTCATTTTGGAAGATAAATTCGCTCTTCATCATACTGAAAACATGCACTATTTTTTTTTTCTCTTTTTTCTTAACTTTACTTTTATTTAGTTTAAATTGTATTCACCTAATTTAATTTTTAATTTAATTTTTTTTTTTTTTTTTATTTTCTAAAAATATCTTTACATACAAACCTTTATTGTTAACCTGACCACAAGTTTGTATTAAATATCAAATAAATATCAAATTTCAAAAAGGTGCATTTTACCGGCACTGTACCATTTTGCAACATTCCAAACTCAGCTATTAACTTAAAAATCAAAAGTTGACAAAACAAAATATGTGCCTCCCATTAGGACAATGCCCAGGGTCTTCGTCAGGCTAAAAGAGCAATCAAACCCTTCCACAATAAATCCACAAAACACCTACTCCGCAGTAGGAATGATATCAAGAGATTAGTGAGATTTCTATCAGGGCATTTTCGATATCACCTAACAGCGCTGCCGAAGGTGATACTATAGTATCCTTTTGATACTATTTCAGAGCTGGTGATACTGTGATACCCAAAGCTTAATAATGATACTCTCAATCAAAAACAAAAATAAAATGTGCTTTTTTTTGCACAATCCTACTTCAATAAATAAATTGCACATCCCTAATCCGGAACTACACAAGTACATTTTGTTCGCTCTTTTGCCTTGGTGTATTTGCTTCTTACACTCTAAATTCGCAGCGCTTTGCTGCTTTACCAAAATGGGAGAAAGCTATGAGTCAACTTAATCAAAACGACAAAGCACATGGCTTTGCTTGCATCGCTGGGAGAAAGAAAGAGACAATTATTTGAAGTATCGGAAAAGAGAGCAGAAACATGGTTGCAAAGAATAAATCTAACGGTATCTTTGTTGTGCTCTATTGGAACTTCTGTTACACAGCCCATAAACGTAGATGATATCCTCGTATTCCTGGCTTGTAAAAGATGCCATTTCAAACACCGTTTATAAACAACTGTTGCGTAATCTCGGCCTCAAAAATTAAACGAATGAATTGAATTTTGTTTTCTAATTTTTTTCACAATTTTTGTTAGGTAAATTTTAGTAGACCCACATGCTCAAACCTAACTCTTTCTGGGAATTTAAAGGAAAATGGTATGGAAATTACGGTTTTGACGGGTAGTCTAATAAATAAGAATGCCTTAAAACAGTGGTGCCCAACTTGTATTGCTCCAAGGGCTATTTTGAAAATCTCAACATGCTACGCGTGCACCGCCGAGTTTAAAAAAAACCTAATTGTGATAAAGGAAACTGCATTCCGTCGAATTAATAAAAACAAGCTATTACTTCGAGTAAAATAAAAAAAAGTCATTTAGCATTTGCTCGAAATTGGTATGAATGAAACTTAAGTTAACTTGAGCAAACTCGAAAATTCGAAGTGAGCATTTGCTTGACATTTGACATCATATCGCACAACTGACATTTTGTAAATTAGTCAGGAGACACCAGAAAATGTTTCCAACAGAAATACTTAACTTGACTCAATAGTCAACAAAATATTTAGTTTGGGGACATTTTTATGTAATTCATCTCTTAAAAATGAGTATTCAATAGTATTTCAAAAATTATTTTGTCAATGAATTGAACAAAATTCACGAGGACTATAGTTTGCATAAAGCAAAAGTGGAATATACCGACGGTAACCCTTTGCAGTTTTCTATCGTATTCCATTTCATCAGCATCACAAGGAAATTTGATCAATTCTGCTGCCTTTTAATTATTTTTTTTAACAAAAAAGCACAGCAAGTCAGTCGATTTATGGCTAAAAAAAATACTGAGCAAACGCTCTGAGTCAGCTAAAAAGCAGACTTGAAATTCTCCTGGCAAATGCTTAGATTTATGCCTTTTATTCATACAAATCTGAGCAAGCGTAATTTTTGAACAAAGCAAATGCTCAAGTAAGTTTTCTCGCATACGAATCCAAGCAAAGCTCAAAATATTAGCAATTGCTACATATTTGAGTAAATTCAAGTTTTATTAATACGACCCATTATTTCATTACACCACTTTTTATTTTTTATGACAAATATAAAAAAAACAGTAGACCGCAACAGCAAAAACTTAATGTTATAATTGGCTGTTCACCTTTTCAGCTTCTTAAAGTCTGGTTGGTAATCTTCTGTGCAACCCAAAATCATACAATTTTTGAAATGCTCGTTTGTTAAATTACTTCTGTGTTTGGATTTATTCACTCTTAGTTGAAAAAAGCACGTTATATTGACCCGAAAAATGCTTTAACGGTGAGTGCACAGTTACGCACGTTTTTGTATTTAAACTTTAACTGGGTAGGTGGGGTGCTGACAACACCCCAAGCCCTTTAATTTCAAAAATATTATACTTCGCGACTGACAACACCCGTTTTCGGTACAGTACCTTCCTGTTGCTTTCTATTATACAGATTCAGATGGTTTTAAAAAAGTTAAGTTGCATATGTAAGCCGTGACAGACTGTTCAAGCTGCAGGAGTGCTGTGAACACCCCACCTACCCAGTTGTGTAATTTTTTTAGTTGGATGAATTTGTGTATTTAATTTAAAAATGTCATTTGAAAAAGATCAGAAACTCATTTAGCGTTTATTTCCAGATATAAGTGAAGATTCAAGTGAAGAACCGGACTTAATTGATACGGATGATGGCGAATTTGTTAAAACAAAAAATTGTTCAAAAAATCAATACCGAAAGCACTATTTTGGAAAGGACGACTAAAAATTCTATCAAGGGGTCTTAAAGTTAATTGTTTGAACATTGTTCTACTCCAGAACGATATCATCATCATTATATAAATAGGCGAAGGCAAAACAGTTCAACCCCTTTTTTACTGTCTTAAACACAAAATATTCGGTTGAATTTTTTTTGTTGGAAAGCTTGTAAAGAGGGGCAATGCAGTATGTAATTTAGCTTCCAATATGTTGTGTCTAAGCCAGGTTAAAACCAGGTGCGTTTATCTCGCACAATTGGTAGAATTTGAATCACAGGCGATACTAGTAATGTTAATTTGACTTTTGGCTTACCAGAGGAAAGCGAAAGTGAAATCATGATGATCATGAACCTTTTCGCTTTTATTTTCTGTGCTTTTAAGGATGATATCACTGCGAAGTGTAATAAATCCTAATTCAGCTTCCGCTTTATTGATGAAGCAATGAGTTTCCATCAATGAAGCTAGTTGTCAAATATCGATATTGATGAATGGATTTTCGACAAAAATAAAGAGATGTTCCATATAGAACATGTTGTCAAGACACCTTGCGAGTTAAGATTGTAGCTGGTTAAATAGCTCCACTTGTTGTACTTCGCAAGATACATACGGCGTAATTTAGATTTTAGATTCGATCGCGGGCGCCTAGAAAACAGGCCGCGGGCTACCAGGCGCCCACGAGCTACGGGTTGGGCACCACTGCCTTAAAACCTTCGTAAGGCCATACATTATTAAAAAAAAATATTGCAAAGTTATAAATTATTTGGAAAATCGCACTAATATCCAACTGTGGTTGGAAAAGTAGGTGGAAAATCGTATTTCATTGTTACCCGCTGCAGATTTTCCCAAGCATCAAAAAATTTGTGGGTTTTTCAGCATACTTAACTTATCATAGATTTTTTTTGACAATTGTTATGCTCATGAGAAAAAAATAATAAAACGGTATTACGCATTTTTTTATAGAAAAGCATCGGCAAGATAAATGAAACTGACTTAAATATAAAATATCTGCAAAGCCAAAGAAAGTACCTATCAATTTTATATAAACACAGTTTCTGTAGTAAGTATTAGCGGAGATATTTGTGTTAGCATGGGTCAAGGTACACCAAATGATTTCCACATTGGAGATAGACCCTTGCTGTAGAATGATTTTTTTCTTAGATTATACCCAAAATAATTTCCCAAAGTATTGACATTTAACTTGGAAACACCCTGTATATATTTTTAAAAAAAACGAACATGTGTGTATTTTTTTATGATACCATTGGTTGAAAATGATACCCAAAAATTTCAAATTCTGATACTCTTGAAAATTGCAAAACGGAAGCACTGTCACCTAAGCCAAATAGGTCTCATTCAGGAAACAGAATGTCGCCTCTGCATGAAAGACGACAAAACTACAGAACATATTCTATGCCACTGCATGGGATTCTGTACTCTCAGGAGACAAAATTTTCACCGAAACATCCAAACTCCTCGAGAAATTCTTTGAGTTTCCACAAGTAAAATCCTCAATTTCACTAAAAGAAATGAACCCCTGCTGGTTCACTAAACTGACTATCACTTTCACTTATGCGGTACAAAAGATCTCCGCAACTGGCGGGTCAGAATTATAAAAAAATCAACATTAGTGCCATGTACACCTTTCAAACCTACGATGTGATTTATTCGGATGATTATGGGATATACCAGCTTGAGATGGACACCAATATTAGCTCTCCCGACTAGACATACCTATAACGACGTAACATATACTTGCATGCCACCACTAAATATCCAAAGAAAGCAATTACGGTACGCTGCATATTTTCAGCACCCATACGGACTCTTAAAAAATAAAAACGCATTTATAACTCCGCTTATTCTCTCCGATTAGTATGAAAATTTAGCCATCACATCCGCCACAGGCTAAGCTATATGCACCTAAAAACAAATTGGCTACATGTCCGGATCAAGACCTAGCACCCGCGTGCAAGCATAAAACTTCATGTTTATCATGAGACACACCATATGTAGGAATTAAGGACATAAACCTGCAGGCTATCAGTACTAAGCATAGTATAGGAGAATTGTACATGTGCAAAAGGATACGAATGCACAACACACACCAACCATACGGAATCATATACTCGTACTCGTATGCATATCCAGGGAGAGAAATAGAGATTAGATCAGATACAACCGTAGTAACTGCCAGTTGCCACGAAGTGTGCACACACCCGGTCACATGTCGCATATGGGAACGGACTCCGCCTCCAGTTAGGAGCCATCAAAATGCAGAACCAACATTAAATGGGTGCGTTCACGTCACCTTCACATTTGAGAGAAAATATTTTTTCATTAAATTATAACTCCTGACTGCACCCCTTGTGTTCTCTTTTTTCCTTCATAGGAATAACGGTAGTTTCATATCTTGTAAGCAATCAGCTTTATACGTCGAGCTCCACCCTACTCTCCGCCAAGCATGGACACCTTTACAAAGTCGACGAAAACGGCAACGACAATGGGGATGACGATGTAAATGACGAAGAGCGTTCACTAAACTTTCAGTTTTGTTTACATACCGAGAATACCAGATCATCCAACGCCCTTCCCACTGCCACCCCCAACAATTGGAACACGGTAACATCCAACGGGGTGAAGGCTGACTGATTAGTGACTATATGGCTGTTCGTTGTTTTTTGGGTGAGTTGGATCCATAGGTACAGTGTGGACTGCAATGAAGGTTCAGAACTGTTTCCTTTGATCACAGGACCATTAGTCAGTTTACAAATTCGCAAGACATCCCATTGGATACCCCAATGCAGAATGCAGCATGCAGGTATAGCAAGAACTACTGAATTAAGGTTCTGAAATATCAGCTTCGTCAGCATTTAGTTTGGTTATATACTGCTTCAAAGGAAGGGAATAGCACTAAGATTTAGTGCATTCTAATCGACTAAATATTCCAATTCAAAAATTTCAAGTTATAAGCAGAGTCAGTGACATCTATTGAATTGTAAAATTATATTAATAATATTGTAACATTTACGTCCAACTCGTGACTCACTCCGCCCCCTTTTGGGGGTGTTCTATTTATACTCAAACCAATTGCCACCGAATATCCTAGCCGAGAACCTTCTAGACTTGGAACTCTCTCCACTGTGGAACATTTTCCATCGTGGAATGCTGGAATCTTAGAATGAGTTCCATACTGTGGAACTACCGTATCTACAGCAGATACACAAACTTTTATGGAAAGGGATACCAATACGGCGATTCTCTCCTAGATGCTATCCCCAATTGGGTCAGTACTGCATACAATAATCTTTATATATAAAAATGAGCTGTTCGTTTGATACCTCAGAACTCATTAACTAAACATCCGATTGAGCTGAAACTTACACTTTATACTTTTTCTGATGTTTGAAGTGTTCGTGAAAAAATTTCAAGACTTCCGCTAGATGGCGGAATTCAAAAAAAATTTAATTCACCGTACGATTAAGCTGAAACTTACACAATATATTTGTAATGAATTATGTTCGCACATCAAAAGTTATCAAGTTTTCCGATAGATGGCGCTGGAACACCAAAATTTCAAAACCATCCGATTGAGCTGAAACTTACAGAATATATTTGTTATGAAGTAAGAAATATTTGTAAAAGTTATCAAGTTTCCCGATAGATGGCCATGACAATCTCCACCAGTCATTACTATTTTTAATGTCGGGAAAATTGATTCAAAATTATATTTACGTATGTAGGTACATATGTACATCAAACAGACGAAATTTAAATACGTTAAATTTTAAAACATTTAGGTTACACATCCGATTCCAAGCACTTATTGAACAACATTTTCAAATATAGTTCCTCCTTCCAGATGACATCGTTCGGTGCACCAAAAGTCACTCGGAAAATTTAATTACACTTTATGACATAAACACTGTTCTCAATGGGCGTAGCGAAGCGCACCGGGTAACTACTAGTATTACAAATAAAAAGTAACGTAGGTAGAACTCAACCCTCTGGTATCCCAGAATAAGTCGAAAATGGAGCAGAAAATAAAGGCGTGAGTACCAGGTACATCCTCGTGAAATTTGATGTGTAAACATACCCTTGTGTATGATGGTGGATAAACAGAGAATACACTAATATTAAGAGAATCATATAAAGAGAACGCACTTATATTAAGTCTGATTACGCGTGACGGACGACGGCATAAGATTTGCCCATACCGAGAGCTAAGATGTTTACACATCAAAAACATAAGCGTATGTACCTCTCTTGTAAGTCAGACTGTAGTCGAAATTACCAGCACTTTCCACCTGCATAATACAATAGTTATACAGAGCATCAAAAGGAAATAAATTGATGTCGGGCAAGGGTCTCTAAATGCAATACCCGTATCTTAATTGTATGTCATGTCACATAGTGAGCTATGTAAATGAGGTGCATCAAGATAGCTTCTTGAGGGCTTTGCCGACTGCTCGTGCTCTGCTTGTACTCGTACACTTACTCTCAGATATGCGTTCGTCCTGTTGTAACAGAAGAAAACAAACCAGGAGCACCAAGAACCTGTGTATGCTTTTTTGTTTTTTTTTTTATTTCTCTTATTTTTTCTGGAATGCAACACCTAGAAGAAGGAGCATATTTGCAACCAGGTCACATACACAGCGTACATCGCCTGTACTCTCGTACATGATGTGGAGAGTTAAGTTCCTTTAAGCTCATTTTTAATATCCTGTAAATGGGGGTGGTGGTACGGTAAGGAAATGGGAACATCGCAAGGAAAAGGTTAGGATATGGAAATAATCCGACGGAGCTATCGCATGTCACCTTATGCCACGTTCTACTCTATGCTGCTGCCAGTGCTGCTGGTTTACGATTATGTTTGGATGTCATGAGTGTCGTTTTAATTAAAGTTCACGCTGATGCACAAAATAGTAGTGTAGGTGGTGAAAAATGCTAAATAATGAGCTTTACGTTCGCGCTCGCTTTTGACCTGACATTGATCTGCAATTAGGCGGAAGCGCAGACTTAATGACTTTAAATTAATTCGCCTTGAATGAGGGTCACAAAGTCGTTTCATTTAGTTTTTTTTTTTTTTTTTGTTAGTTTTAGCAGTTGGAGTGAGCCATCAAAAGGATAGCTTCAAAGGACAATAGAAGTAGTCACCTCTAAATATAGTATAAGCCTGCCATCGAAAGTTTTTAAGATCAAAACGTTTCAAGCTTAGACTGGCCCGACTCTAAGAATTTTCCACCCATCGAGTGTTCCTCGGAAATAACTCTCAGTACAACTTACACATCCTCGCTTCCTTTACCCAAAGGATAGCAAAGCAAAAAGCAAATAAATGAATAAAAAGTAAATATCAACCTCCTGGAACGTTCTAAACAGTTAACACTCCAAATCACTTGTTAAAAGCGCATCACAATTCACCCTTAGCTGTCCAAGTGGAAGCATTGGATACTTCCACTTATACGATTTGATCTACTCACCCTGCTGTTACCAATGTCCTGCTCTATCGTGTCCATTTGCACTTGCTTGCTGTGTGTATGTCCTCTGGATTATTCGCATAGGGAATGGCTGATTGAAAGATACGAACACACTGCTTAAGCTGAGAGTGTACATACATATCTACATATGTATATGTACGTACCTAGGTGGTGACAATCTGATGTTACTTCTTGTCCCTTTACTGACCGGAGTGTCCATTGTTGGTTTGCCTTTTTTGTGTGATTTTCGTTTTCAATCATTTCGTGCATTTTTAATTGGAAAAATTCCAAATAATTGGAATTCATGGAGCGCTTTTAGTCTTTAGCCACAATACCCGAGACACACACACACACACCCATACACACAAAGCCAGACAAACAGAGAATTTCAATAGAATTTTCACTTTACCGTCACAAAATGGTAAAGAGGATTAAAATCGAGGAACGAAAGAGTCACGAAGAAAGGACCCGATTGGGATCTAATTAGTGGTTTCTGTTGACTTTGAAATGTGGAACGCTGTGCCTCCTCGTGAAAAGGGACACAATTAAAATTTGAATTCGAAGGGTTATGGTCTGGTGGTTGAATGAAATCGACAAAGGTTTTGTCGCAAATGAGTGGCTAAGAGTTCGGGGGGTGGATTCGTTTCGATTGATTAATTCTTTTTTGCACTTAAAAATAAAAACCAAAAAAATAACCCTTGGTCGGTTTGAGACGAGTGCGATGTGCCATTTTAATTGCTTTTGTGAAAATGGCAACTGCAACAGATAAGAGGATGAGTTTAAGTAGGTTTGAGATATTAAAGGACTAAACAAATTCGAGCAGTGGAATCATATTGAACTCCCGTCCCAGCAACAAAGAATTAGAGCTTTGCTAACTTGGATGAAGTCAATAATGAAACTCTGCAAATGTGGCCTTTTTTGAAGACTCAATACCGACCTGGATTTCAGCACTGCCGTTCGAACAATTTTGCTGAAACATTTTCATACTCTTTCGAATGGCAGTTCCTTTAATATATGAGAGCTACGATGGTTTTTGCACCAAGTACCAAAGTATCTCTCAAATAGTGTATAAAAGTCGATCTTATTATGAAGAAGAGATGCATTTAGCTCGTGATAGCCATCCATTACGAACGAAAGTAATTCAAAACCAAAAAATGGGGAAAATCAGTTTGGAGTGCAAATCTAATATTTTGTGTCTAAATTCAACCCCCGGTCAAATTTCTGAAAGATTAATGTTGTTCAACAAACTGTGGCATAGAATTGAAAAAAAAAGGAAATCGTGAGACCGGGACTACTAGGAAGGCTCAGAGAGGCCAAAACGACGATCCCAGTAGAAGATCATTTTTTATGCTCCAAAGCCGTCGGCATCAGTTCCAGACTTCAGTGGATATCAAAAATTATCTGTTTCGAGTTTCGGTAGGCTCAGTGTGAAAAAAACTCGCAAAAGCTTAACTTAGAGCACTGAAACATGTACTGAAGCCGGATTTTCCAATAAGAGTCAGAGAAAAACGATTATTTTGGTCTGAGAAACATCTTAATTGGATTCGAGACATGTGTGGAACAATATCATCTTTTCTGACTAATCCAAGTTAAAGCTGCATGTTGGAGATGGAACGACTCTTGCGCGAAGAGAACCAAAGGAAAGACTGAGCTCTGAATGCCTCTAATGGATGCCTGCAAAACTGAAGGTGTAATGATCTGGGGATGCTGCTCTAGAATGGCCTCTTTGAAATCGAAAGACACTACAGCAGTTTATCTCCGAGTCCTAGAATGTGAATTAGACCTCTCCGCGTCAGAGCATTTTTGGTGGCATTTGCAGATTTATTTTTCAACTAGGCAATGCCAAAATTTTAAATATGTATAAACTTGTTTTTTTCTAAAAAATAAAAGATTACTTTGTAGCTTTAAAATATTTTTATTTCTTTAGGCCAGTACGGTGCTCGCGCAAAACTAAGTTTTGTGCATGTATACTGCTGCTGCTGTTTGTTTATTCAAACACGAGTATGAAAATGAAAAGGCAATGTCGGTGGAAGTCAAAGAAAAAGTTAAAATAATCAGGAGCACAGAAAAAAGGTTTATGACAAGGGTGGATTTATCAATTTCTACAACCAGCTCTACAAACAAAATTTATCTGGCATTTATCTTCGGTTTCCATGTGAATTTTGGAGACCGGCGGAAATTTAGTTTAGCGCAAGTACCGTACAAGCCTTTAAGCTAAAAAGCTGTTCTCCCTATAGCCCAGAAGTGAATCCAGTTGAGAATATCTGGTCAGTAATGAAACTGAAGATTGCAAAGAAGTGTCCAGAGTCAATCGGAATCCTAAGAAATTTACCAATCTGGCTCGGAACATCATTCCTGAATCCACATGGAAAAATATGTCTGAGTCAATGAATAAACGCAAGAGGAGGTTCAACAAAGTACTGATTAAATGGACACTGTTTCTAGAAAGCAATAAAAAAATAAACAAAAATCTGCAATAGTTAAGCATTTTTCATTTATTATTAAAATTCACGCAAAAAACCCCGTTTTTTGGTCTAACAACATTTTGCTCCCTTGACCACAGGTGAAAAACTCTTACACTCTAATGCAAAGTACTCATACACGTCATGTGTGTCTGTTAGTGAAAATGAGACACGTATACGTTGTGTGTCTGCTTGAAGCAAAATCAAAATGTTTGGATTTTTGCTCAAAGAGGTATCCAGCATTGATATGTGTATATTGATGATTGACTGTTTGATCAAGCATATGCTCAGTTCCGCATGGAAAACGATGAAACAACATCGGTATCGGGCAGCGGGAATTCACGTGTTGTATGAATAATGGAAGACTCATGCTTGCTATGTTTATATGCAACATCAAGCTAAATTAACTAACACACTCTCATATGGTTGACGCGCTTTTGACGTGTGTACAGGCCGCACAATAGTGGCAGGAAATGTTTGAATATGTAGTTATCGCAACCAATTCGTTAAACTTCGAAAAAAAAAAATTGTTTGAGCAAAACTTTTCGAACGGCACTGTATGTATGATGAGTTTTGGTGTTGGTTGAAAGACTACTAGTAAAGGGTAAGGTGCAGATTTTTGCACCTAAACAAGTTTCACAATTTAATGACATTCCACTACTGACAGAGTCCATTCCGTACACCATATCACGGGAGTAAAGTAATTTTAAATCTTTTTCATTAAGGTGGCCTAACCTCTGATGACAGCGCATCAAACTGTCATTAGACGTTCGCGAATAGAGAAACTGTTTCCTTTCAAAAATAAACAGATTACTTTCATAATTATTTTGCCATCATTTGACTTAATAAGTGCACAAAAATGATCAAAAACCGCCGTATGTCTGTTTTCCGTAGCTTTGCTTATCGGAATAAAGTTAGTTTCAAGCAACGGGATGAATAAAACCTTATGCAAATGCATGCGCTCCAATCCTGCCTCGATCACAAAGTCATGATCCCGTCCGAATGCACTTGATGATTTTCCGCTAATTCGATTAGAGAGTGAGAGAAATGAACGTACCTTTGTCACCATACATATGACTCGCAGTGCCGCTATCCAGAACCCATGTACTTTTTGTAGGCAGTATTTGTGCTATTTACTGCATAGAATACCACGAAGTGAGCCGTAGAATTTGATGTGGTAGAAGATTGACAAGCCGATGCATAAGTGTATCTTGTTACACTTATAGAACTTTCCCTTCTTCTGCGCGTGCTGTTGCTACGTTTATCCTTGGAGTTTTGACCGTATCCTTTCCTTTCCTTTCCGTCGCCTTTCCTCTAAAAGCTTTGTTTTAAGCTTTTGAGCTGCAGGTAGATCATCTCTTAATTCGATCGCAAGCACAAATTTCTCGAAATGTTTTAGTAAGCTTGACAAGAGAATTATCGTGATCAAATGATCCTGCATCTTAATGTCGGCCTCTTTTAGTTTTACACACACATCGAAGAAACTATTTAGATGACACACCATGGATGAGTTTTCCGCCATTTTCAAATTGATGAGCTTCTTGAATAAAGTTACTTCCTCCAACCTCTGCCACGTAGATTTCGACTTTTCACAGTTTTTGAAGTGCAATACCTGTGAGGTCTTTATAGACAACATCATTGCCAGTGCCTTACCATCCCTTAACTTCCATCCCGCTTTCGCAGATACTTTAGCCACTCATGCTGCTGGTTTGGAAGTTTCCCCGGATACCTATCCTCAGAGCTCGTCCAGCTTCTCGATATTGTACAACCCGGAACTCATTTTGTATTTAATTTTTTTTTTTTTTTTCACAAATAATGGTCTGGGCCCATAGCCTTTGTTGTGGTAAAAATAAACTCAGGCGACTTTTCGTTTAGAAAGAATGAATGTTTTATTGAAAAGACATCAATTAACCATATACATATGTATATACAGTGTATCAATCTCATATTCGTACACCTGATGTGGTAATATTTATTTAAGGAAAAATCCAAACAAATTGAACAGATACTGCAAAATTTTATTGATTTCAGTAAGAACACATTAAAATGAAAAAATTAACTTCAATTAAATCAAATATTTCAAATAAAGTATTGAAATTTTTTCATAAAAAAACATAATATTAAGAAAAATATGGTCAATTTCGTATTCGTACACTTTGATATTAAGTCAATTTTTTCACATTTAATCTAAAAACTAATACTTTGAATCAAAGTCTTTGTTAGCTAAGACCTATTAAAGATGGCTGGGCATGGATTCGGCTAATATTTCTATAATTTCAAGGGTAATTTTTACCCACTCTTCAATAAGCCTTTCTTTGAGATCATTTTTGTACCTTATACCAAATTTTCTTACTCTGTGACCCAACTCGTCCCACAAATTCTTTCCGGCATTAATATCCGATGACTGTGGAAGTGTTTCCAACACTTTTCGAGAGTGATTAAGAAGCCACATTCAAAATAGATAAGCTTTATGTTTGGGGTCATTATGCTGGTAAAGGGTAAAATTGTTCCAGAGCCCCTTTTGAACAGCACTTTTCTTCAGATTTGGCTTAGATATCTCAATATATTGCTTATAGTCCATTTATTCGTTAAATTATATACGGTCATCCCACTCTAGCCGCGGAAAAACACTCCCACACCATTACCGAACCATCATCATGTTTGTTGTTTTTCGGCAAACCATTTGTTCGCCATCCGACCCATGATCATTAAATTTAGACTCGTCTGTAAATACTACTGTGTTTCAAAAGTCAAAATCTTTAAATTGGCGCTGTTAAGTGAATTCTAATCTCTTGCTTCTGTTCATTAAACTATTGACAGGTTTCTTACGCATAACTCTTCAATTGTACCCTTGTTTTCGGATGCAATTTCTTGGCATTTCTGTTCAGAAACCTTTATTAAAAGTTCGACAAAGTTTTCTGCCAGTTTTGATGTTTTTTTTCGAATTTACCGTATAAATATTCTCATGTCATGTGCACTTAATACATTTTTAGATGTATTTTTTGGTTTATTTTCGATGTGGTTTTCATGTTTCAACCGAATAATGATTTGGATGGTTGATCTTGGCCAACCTACCAAACTTGATATCACACTATAAGATTTTCCTGCTCCGTTATATCTGATTATCTGTTCCCGCAGTTAATTTGATATCTCACCTTACATTCTACCCATTTTTGCAAGAAATTTCGAATAACCCTACAAAGTAACTCTTTTTTCATTATCTCACTTTGAAAAATAATAATTCAATGCAAAAAACAACTTTGACAAGGAACAGATTAGTAATTTTTATTTTTTTGTGAGTAAACGAGCGGTGTACGAATACGAAATTGAGCTCCTTTTTGTCTATTTTTTTACTTTTATCTATTTCAAAAACAAAGGGAATGTTAACTAATGTCAAATCTAAATGGAATGCAATTGTTCAATATCCAGGAAAAATTCTATACTATATTTAACTTAATATCTCAAGTCGTTTTTGATCAGGAATTCAATGTTTTTCTTAATAGCTGGTGTACGAATATGAGATTGATACACTGTACATGTTCTTATGTTCACTTTTGTTTTTACATGTGTAAATAAGCTAACAGAGGTGAAAAAATAGTGTGGATGACAGTTATTGCATTGGTTATGTTTTACTGATGTGAATGTGGTAGAGTAAGTAAGTATGTATGTAAGTTATTATATTTTACTCTGGTATGATATGATATTCATAACCACTAAATCGGAGGTGTCCCACTTCGATGGGCTATAACTTGGAGGGGGTGAAAAAAAAACCCTTTCCATAAAATATTTGCTCCCCGGAGCTTCGGAAATCTTCAGTTAAAGGATTATACCTCTAAACTGGGACCACCTGTATGTTACGGAACGATTTGAAATTTACAAGCAAAACTGTAAGCTGTAAAAATTGCTTAATTTAGACAAAATACTGGAAAAAATCAGACCTTACACCAGATATATAGGATAAAGAGCCAACAATGGAATTTAATTGCCAGCCGCGTGAAAAACCAAAACAAAATATATAAAATATATCTAAAAACTCAAATTAAATGCTGATTACGATAAAACCGCAACCACAAGAGTATGCGGTGAGGATAACCCGCAACCCACCTCCAGCATCAGAATATTGTGTATAAAAAAAATCCACATCGAAACACATTCACAAAAGATACGAGACAAACACAAAAGAGCATCAATCGAATGCCATAGCTTCACACATTTGAATAGAACCAACGAACTTTAAAGATAACTCAAATCAACGTGTATTTATAGCCAACAGTGCCAAATGAGATACAATAGCACAATCAACATTATTAACAATGCAAACCAATCGAACATACGCAGCCACATCCTGGTGAATATCTATTTACCGAATCATTGAAAAGGATTGTGTAATTCACAGCGCTGCTGAGTATAAAAATTCTGTAACCAAATACTCAATCAACCCGCCATGCGGATGAGTCCTTGTCACGTGTATGACGAATTTGTTTCCTTTTTTTTTTTTAAAACATAATTTCCGCCCTCCTTCGCATAAATTATCCTTTTCGGTTGTACAAGGATACCACCGATAAACCTAATATATGTACATTTGCATGCACATGTGTGGTTGGAAAAAAAATGATATATCATCTATGTGATAGTATACGAGTACATGCACCACTCTATGCGATTGACATATTCCCTACAAACGTATCTGCAATTTTAATTGCATAAATATTCATTTGAGGCACACATACAGACACCGCCGGCCGGGGTGGATTGCGGTATGAATCCCTGACGACTCCAATGTTATGAATTAATTTCTGATTTAAATTAAGGAGAATACGATGGTTTGATGGGAACATGAGATGATGACGACGAGACAGTGAAACCTTCTAATGCGCGCCAAAGAAGAGAATCGGGCCCAGCATAGCATAGCTGCTTTCATATTAATACGAGTATGACGAGAAATTTATTAATGCAGCAGAGGCGAGCGCGCATCCTTTCACATGTTTTGACGCTCTTCACAACGTCAAAGTTGTCATCGTGTGTCGGCTGCCAGCGCTACGAGTATATGTAGGAAAATTATTCGGGCACAGATCCTGGCTGCTTCTCTTTTTCGGAAAAATTTAGAATTAAAGAATTTTATTCCCAAATTCCAAGGATTCAAATCTTTAAATTTCAGTGTCAGCCATTTAAATATTTAAGCTTTTACGTGTCCTGTATTAAAGGCAAAATTGGAATCGTCTTATTCACGGAAATCATGTATGGAAATGACGGAAATATTTTCCCTCATAAATTGTATCTACCAGATAAAGCGACCGAAAAGAGACCGAAAAAAAGTGGTTTTTTGTTCATCCAGCTTTTATGAAAGTTAATGGTTTCCTTTCAGCGGGAAGCCAGGGAATACCACACGAGCAAAAGAGGTTTCGTGGCCTGCTTTTTTATTTGTAGGGGCGCGCAGCGGTTCACTAGTTGGTGGAATCCAAACGGTAGGTGGAGGAATTGCCAGAAGTAATTTCAGAAGTAAATACAGTAAGTTTGCAGCTTTTCTTGGGAAATTCAATTGAATATATGTTGCGGATCGTTGCGGCTAAAGTCGACGCCGCAATCAGGAGATAAATTTCATTTCTCCATCATTGGCAGATAGGGAGAGAAGTGGAAGCGCGCCGGAGGTGGTTGGTGGCTTGTAATTAAGGGGAGTGGTACATCTGGAAATATTTCAATTTGGCACAAATATACCGGGAAAATATTTAACTTTGGTTCAAGTGGTGAGGAGTAGGTAGAATCTGTTCTTTGTGGTATTTTAGGAAAATGAGCAAAATCTTTAAAATATCTTTGAGCCATTTCTCAGAAGAAGACGTTTGACATGCTTGATAACTACGTCTTGTTCGTAAGTGCTAATCTAGATCAAACCAATGATTTCAATGGAGGAAAGGAAACACTGTAATGTGGTTTTCTATTGCAAAGCAGACAGTGTCTAATACTCTTAAAGGCTGGGAAAAATGAGGCAGGAGCCACTTATAATTTTAAGTGGGGTCTGTAAGCGGTTTTTTCAAGAAATTTCTAGTCCTTTGTTAAATTTCAAAAGTGCAGGTTCGGGGCAGACCTAACCTGGTGAGTTCACCATAACTTCTCCCGATCTGGATAATAAATGGTGGTTAATTAAAAGATGCTTTCTTCGAAAATAGAAAGAAAAAAAATAATTTTATCGGCTAATCTTTCTTATATATATAAGAACCATTCTAGACATTTATTTTTAAAAGGTAATTTATTTCAAATTTAGGCTGTAACTGCGGATAACATGGCCCATTCTGAAGTTTCAATTTTCAACTCGAAATGATGGCGCTGCAATCCGGGGTGGATCAAGGCTTCAGCCAACAACCCAATCCTAAGCTATCTGCCTCCAGTTGCGCACTGCAAGTTGGTTGAGTTCCTCTGCTGCGTTGAACATCTGGTTTGGAGTCGAATACTCTGCTCGCCGGAGCGTTGAGTTGATGTCCATTCGCTCTACATGTCCTAAAAAAAAAAAATATACGGCGTCAGCAGTCCTATACAGAACCAAGCCTAGCTTCTCGCAACCATTTGTGTGTGCGTGTTATGTTTTACACGAAATGGAAGGGACCTACAGCTTTTTGCTGACTCCGAACGGCGAGTTGAGAAGCTTCTCATGACAAATGATACTCTTTTTTTTTTGTCAGATATTCGAAAGAGGTGATACCGTGAAAAAACTTTTAGGTGTTAGACCCGGGCTGGGATTGAACCCGGACAGCATGCGTAGTAGTCCAACGCACTAACCACCACGGCCACGGCCACGGCGACCACATGTCCTACCCATCTTAAACGCCCAAGGCGCAGTTTTTTTTTTACCAGGTCGATGTCGGTGTACAGCTCGTATAGTACGTGGTTGGATCTACTCCTCCAAAATCCGGCAACGTAAACGAGACCGATATCTTTATCGATAAAGTCCATGCTTCAGCTCCATATAGCAGGACTGGGATAGTAACGGTCTTATATAGAGTCTCCTTACTTGATCGGGAAAGGGCTTTACTACTCAATTGCCTTCTTACCCCAAAGAAACAGCGATTGGCAAGAGTAATACTTCGTTTATTATAGCAGAGCCGAAGTAGACAAAGTCCTTTACTATCTCAAAGTTGTCACTTTCTATTGTGACGTTCTATCCAATTTCTCGATGTTGAGTGTCCCTTTTCGTTGACAGCATGTACTTTCTTTTGCAAAACCCATTCTAGCCGCTTCCATTTCTATATTTGCGAACGCACCGGTGGTGACAGCTCGATGTGTTCTACCAATGATGTCAATGTAGCCGATGTTTGCAAGTGGTTGAACGGACTTTAAAAAGATCGTTCCTCGTGTGTTGGCTGTGAGTTTCGAACAATTCTTTCAAGCATGATGTTGAAGAAGTCGCATGACAGCGCGTCACCTTGTCTAAATCCTTTTTTGACATCAAAGGTACCGGTGAGGTTATTACCGACTCTAATGGAGCAGCGAGATTTCTCCATCATCATACTGCATAGACGGATGAGTTTGGCAAGGGTGTCAAAACTAGACATACAGTTCATCCCTCCATATGCTGTTATAGGCGGCCTTGAAATCGATGAACAGGTGGTGGGTATCGAATCGGACTTCTTGGGTTTTTTCCAGGATCTGCCTAAGTGTAAAGATTTAGTCTAGTTTTAGTCTCCTGGCCTAAAACTACACTGATAGGGGCCAACCAGATTACAGACGAAAGGAGTTAATCCAATATGGCAGATAGGGTTTTGTAGGCGATATTGAGGAGGCTGTAATTGGAGCAGTTGAGCTGGTCTCCTTTTTTGTGGATCGGGCAAACGATGCTGAGATTCCACTCATCTGACCAAATCTTAGAGATGAGTTGGTGTATGCTCACTACCAAGTCATCTCCAGCTGCTTTAAATAGACCTGCGGGTAGACCGTCAGGTCCAGCAGCCTTGTTGGACTTAAGCTTGGATATTACTATCCGCACTTCGTTTTGATCAGGTGAACGGGGGTTTTGGCTATCATCATCTAAATTGAATGGTTCATTCTGCCTGACAGCGGGGTGTTGGTCTTCATCGCCATTATACAGTCTGCAGAAGTAGTCTTTCCATATTCTCAGCACCGACTGGTTTCTGTACTGGACTTGTTTCCCTGGCACATTTTTTTTACCTTTTGAAAAACGTCTGCATATTGTTCCTCTCTCCATATCCTCGAGAGCACGTTCTTTTTTTTCTAAGAAGCGGATGATCTTCCCGTCTCTTTTGCTCTTAGAGCAATCGAATAGATATTGTCCTTTTTTGTAGCGTGAAGCTGTCTTTTTTCTACTTGATGAGGACTAAATTCTTGTTTTTCAACAGCTTGGGCAGTTGAAGCGCTTAGAAGATGAAGGGCTTAGCCCTCTTAAAAGTCTGATGAATATAAGATTTCATGGATTCGGTCCAAATAGATTCAGACGAAGATGATTTCAGTGATGATGAACTCGAGGATCCAGATAACATTCCAGACGAAATATCACCTAAAGATGACCAATTTATAATGAAATGAACTCTCCAGAAAGAAGTATTGGTATATTTGCGTGGACGAGGAGCACCGTTGTAGCTAGGGGCTGGCCAGGCGGGCGGTTGCCAGGGGCGCGACCCTCAGGAGGGCGCACTTTACAGAGCCACAAGCACACAAAATTAGAACATTCTGCTAAGCTAACTCAAATGCGCCCCCACAGATTAGGAACGGCGCCCCTTACTTTACACATACAATTTGCACCGATCACTTAATAAAACATAAAAAAAAAAACTTTACAAGTACACATAAACCAAAATTGTGTTTTTCCACTCTCCGGCACACCGTGGCGTGGGTGTCTTCCCGTAAATTCTGCCCAAAAATTTACAGATTATCAAATTTCAAAGAGTGGGGGTAAAAATCTCAGAGAGAGGTTAAAGTGTAAAAAACTTCAGAAACGCGTTGAATAACAAAAATGGAAAAAAAAAATTTCTTGGGCTAAAATGTGCAGATCTCCCTTCTGTGATGAACTACGAAAAATCTTCGTGCTAATTTCGGATTTGACTAATTTCGGTAGAATTTCGTAGTTTTGGACAGGTATGAGAATAGACCTCATCACTTGCCTTATGGGTTTTTTGAATGTTTTCAGAAAAAATCAAATAGAGCTGTGTATTGATTCAGCAAAAAATCGAGCTGTCGATAGAACCGATATTTTTTGAAAAGCGTAAACGAAAGTTTAAGAACTGTTCGAGGAAAGAGCCAAGGATGATGCGGCCATGGTGAAAAATTCAGCTTAACTGTGTTAAGCACACTTATTAAGCAAATGGGACCGAGATATCAAGGTTTAGCAGCCGTAGCTTCTGATTTTGGACTTTCGTTACACGAAACCTTTACTGAAGATGCTGCTGGTCTAGCATTAAAATAAAAATATGATTTGAAAGCCAACTAAAAAGTTGTGTTTAGAGATTCACAGACCATTTTATTGGCAAATTGGCCTCAGGAAAAGCCTGAAAAGTAAGCTTTATGCGATTTTATAATGCCTAAATAAACGAACACGTGTTGTATTATTTCCCTTCCTACATAGTAGTAAGTAGAAACTAATTTTATGCTTCAATTTAAATTACACTTTCAAAGTCATTTTGCTGTTTCTCTTCCTAAAAGTCTTGGGGGGTGTAAAATTCAAATCTTGCCAGGGGCGCCCATGGCCCTAGCTACGACACTGAAGAGGAGTATATGCTTTGGGAACAATCAGAGCGAACAGAATTCCAAACTGTAAGCTTACTTTAGATTAAGATAGAAGAGATTCAATTGAATATTTAGCTATCGCATAAAGCATTGTTATAAATACTGTTTTGTGGAGAGACAGTTAAAATTTCAGATTATCAGCAAGATATTGTATGTAGTTGACCAATTCAATCATCCAAGTAAATCATAGCGTTACGATCGAAAGAAAAAGAAGTCGACTGCCCACAAGTTATCCGTGATTATAATAGCCACATGAACAAAGTCAGTCTACCTAATAGGTGCCTGGATTTCGTGAAGATATAGCTGCAGGCTTTGTGTCTTATAAGGAAATATGTACATTCTTTTGGCCAGCCTTCCACATAAGAAAAAGAGCACAGCACTAGTTCTGGCATAAGCCAGAGGGCAAAACATCCGATTGCTGACATAAAGTATGAGAATACCGACCACTATTCAATATGGCTTTGCAAAATATCGCGAGCACCTTGCGTTTGCTCGAAAGGCGATCTCCATTTGTGCTGTTCTAACTCAATTTTTTTTTTCGGCCGGACAAGGCTGCCCTGAGGCCCCTTCCTATTTGTTTATCTGGTGGCTAAATTAATACCTTTTTTTTACTTTCTTACTTAATTCGTGGTTCTTAAACCAATATTTCACCTAAACAAAAATTCTGGTTTACCTTCCGCTATTATTTTAACCTTGCCTGTTAGAGGGTTATGTGACATTTTTTGAAATTTGCCTTCTTCTGACAGATGAAGGTCCTTCCTCCCTTAAATTCCTGTCTTATCTAGATAGACTTCTCTACCGCCTCTAGATTATTATTTAGCAAAGGATAAAAGGTTTACTTATATGTAACCACTTTTTCAATAAACTTCGTTAAAGAATGTACTAAACGCTGATTACACCAATGGTTGAAAATGTCACTTAAGCCCTTCATATTCTAAGCGGTTCAGTTGTTTGCTGGGAACGAGCTCTCAAGTAATTGTAATGCATTAGTGTTTTCGTTTAAATCTCTTAGAAGCGGATTCAGTCTTTTAAGACTCATCAAAACATATTTTTTTATCGCCATTCACCGTTTACAATATTGCCTAAAAAAGTAACAAAAAGAAACACGAAATTTAACAAAAATACAGAGCTACAAACATATGTACATATGTACGATATAAGATGTTGAGCTATTATCGTTGTTTTTCGTACAAACTATGACTTTTAAGAAACTTCTCTATGGGTGTTCCAGTAAAAATTTAATCTGCACGTATTAAAAAGATATGTATAGATTGATTAATTTTATTATTTCAAACTTAGAAAAGTATGTGTGTCCCTTAAATTGTCCATCTTTTAATGACATAACTTCTTGCCTATCACATATCTCCCTATCAATATTTCATATTTACAAACTTACTACGAGCGTATTAAATTTTAAGTTTTATACGTGCGTAAAGGGGGTATTTCCCCATCTTTCACAATTTTATAGCAAAGGGGAATTTTTTTCGCTGCCCCATCTCAAAACCCACCTCCACCATGGCACAAGTTGGATTCTGCGCAAACCCAAATTCACCACAAAATCCCTTTATCCTTATCAAAACACAACAATCCTGAACTCATTGTTTTCCAAACATTTGATGGCTGTATTCAAGAAATAAGGACAATGTGTCCTTATAGGAGTACTAGTCAAGAGCAACCACAACTACAATACAAATATGGTCCCAATCCCGAGACATATTTAAATCTGTTAAGCTACCCATACTTACTGTAGGTACGAGTGTATTCCAATTCCAGCCAGCTTCCGTCTCAACAGCCATCCTCCATTGAGAGCGGAGATTTGAGTTAATTACAGGAAACATGTGAAACGATTTGTACAACAAACCCCTTTACCAGCAACAACAACAGCAGCAGCACTCTCAGGGGTGTTATTACCGATGTACGGCTATAGGGTTGGTATATGTATGCCGTGTGTTTGCGCGTGTTTATTTGAATGATATTTCGTTTGTCCCTTTAAGTTGGATGAAAACATTAAAGCACTCTCACTGGTCATGGGGTGGAAAGGCAAGCAAAACAGCCCCGTAGGTGTGGGGTTGGCAATGGGGGAGGCCGAAACGCTTTTCTGGTGAACATGAAGTTAATTTCAAAGGTGACATTTGTGGTTTTGAAGTGTTTTGGGTTTCCTTCATTTAAGGTTGGATTTTGTGGTAAGCCTTTGTCAGAAAAAAAAATTCCATTTTTATTATTTCCTTCTTTTTTATAGTCTTTTGTAGGAGTTCTTTGAAATATTAAATAAGATGCGAGTTGAGGTTGTGGGAGCTTGTTAACTTTATATTCGAAAGAAGCCCCAAATAACTTTAAGTGAAGAGAGGTGAGAAGTGGAATCTTTTAAATGTAAATTGTCAGTAAAGCTGATGTAATATTTGCCAGTACCTCCCGGATACATTTACAATGCTTAAAGAATTCGAGGTTATGCCTTTTCACAATCACAATCCAGACTGGATCTACAATACACATCAGCACTGAAGAACCCATACACTGGCCCACGGACACTAGAAAATACCGGACTTGATAGACTTCTGCATAGTTGAAAATATTAACCAGAAATAGTTGGCACTTAAATTATTTTCTGACCATTCGCCTATTATAATTGAATTTCAAGCAAATCCAAGACTTCAAACTCCAGGAGTGCAATTATGCAACTATAAAACAAACTGAATCACATTCCTATGTCTGGTCAATGCCGGGACAGTTCCGTTCGAACTTTCAAATAGTTTAAATCATTACACGACTCTTTCTCATAAAATTTAGGAACTTTATTCGCTGCTATTCGGGCAAGCTAAAGTATCAACAGTTGAGAAGTGTCCATTCAATCAAATTTATTTTTAAGCTCCCTAAACAACCAGTGAGTGTATGGAAGAAGTTTTATTTTCAGACAGCAGGCCTTAGATTAGGTTAGGTTTTCGGGCTGAATGGAATGTCTGCATCCTCATCAGACTTAGGTCCATGTGGACCCATTGTAATACCCATAGCGTAATCTTACCCATGGTATCAATGTATAGGTTTCATCCAACCCGAAGCCTTAGCAAACTCAAGCAGGTTAGATTATGAACCATCAGATAGCTCGTCGATATGATCGAAATAGAATTTGCCTAGGGTTCTGTTTCTCAGTTGACAGAGGTTAGGGCATTGACAGAGGAAATGAGTTGTATCCTCATGTACTTCTTCATTACCACACCCTCTGCATATGTCATCATCATTCAGTCGTAATTTCTTTATCTGGTATCTTTGCCCAGTTGGAACTCCTATTAGCAGGAGGAGTTTCCCAGTTCTTGTTTTGTCGTATTATGGCCATAATCCTCTTTATATCACACAGGTGACTAGCGATCTCCACCTGTTATTCGCTTCAATTACTGATTTTTGTTTTATTTTGGCCCGAAGGTTGCAGATTGGTGGTTTGACCATCCCGTCTGCTTGTTCTCTATCTAGAGCTGAGCCCTTTCTGACCAGCTCATCTGCGGCCTCATTGCATGGTATTCCGGTGTGACCAGGAACCCAGCAGAGTATTACATTGCGCTGCGTGCCGAGAACCTTCAGCTCTTCGCGGCTTTAAAAGATTCGATGTTATTTGTATAGCAGCTATTGCTTTTATGGCTGCCTGGCTGTCAATGTAAATATTTATATCCTCACGTGATATTGACATCATTGACACCAATTGGGCAGCCTTTGTCACTGCTAGAACCTCAGCTTGGAAAACACTGCTGTGATATGGAAGTTGTATGGAGCTGCTTATTCCTAGTTCTTCCGAGAAGCAGCCCGCTCCAATACTTATGTCCATTTTAGACTCATCGGCATAGATGGACTTAGTGCTCTGTGATATTTCATTTTTCTCCCACTGCTCTCTGCTTGAAAAATCCCACGTGGAGGGTTTTTCAAAATCCAAGTGAAGGACAGTGTAGTCTGAATTGATGTCACTATTAAGGTAATTGTCAAGTATTCTGGCATGTCCGTATGCATTCGACTTCCAGTGTTTTGACTGACTTAGTCTGAGGGCGCTTTTTGTTGCGGTCTCCTGCATATAGATATCCAGAGGCAGAATGTTAAGAATTACTTCCAGTCCCGCTGTTGGCGATGTTCTCATCGCACCGGTTGTTTCAGTGCATGCTATTCTCTGTATTTTGGTCATATCCTTGAGGTTGGTTGTTTTGACGGCAGCGTGCCACCAGACTAGTACACCATATGTCAGTATGGGTCTTACTATCGAACAGTACATCCGTAGCTTTATTTGCGGTCTACAGCCCCAGTTTTTCCCAAAGAAACTACTGCAGGTGTAGAAAGCTACGGATGCCTTTTTTATCCTTTCTTTAATATTCAGCTTCCAATTAAGCTTTCTGTTCAGTATGATATTTCGCGCTTTCGGAAAATTTGGTAGCGTGAAGGTTGGTATCACTCTTTTATTAATAAACAGCACTAGTTCGGTTTTCTGAGGGTTGACCCCTAGTCCGCATTGTTTAGTCCAAACGTTTAGTGTGTTTAAGGCTTTCTGAACTAGTTCACTAACAGTGGTTAGAAATTTTCTCATGGCATAGCACCACATCGTCTGCATATGCTACTGCTTTTATTCCACTTTATCTAAATTTAATTAGCAATTCGTTAATGACCATGATCCAAAGAAGTGGGGATATGACCCCTCCTTGAGGTGTGCCTCTAGATGCGATCAGATTTTACGGGTTTCCCCCGAGTTCAGCGATGATGTGCCTACTACTAAGTAGGCCAACTATCAGCTTGGTATACATATATATTGTTCAACGTGGCCTTATAATCGAGGTGGTTATTAACTTGGAACTCATTGGTATTTTCTAGTAATTGCCACACTTTCGTGGAACTACATACTTCAAATGTCTAATGAAATTTTAGTAAAATAATGACACCAACAACATAGTAACACAAGGTCTGCTCCAGTCGTCATAGAGAGAGTGGTACGGCAATTAAAGAGCAAAGTGAATTAAGTAAGCAATATAACTAGGATCAAAAGGAGCAATTCTGCAGCCTCTATCAAAAGAGGTAAATTAATTTTTACTTGAATCATGTGTTACATATAAAGAGTCACAACGCATACTATAAACACCCCAAAAGTTAACCACTTGTGCAATAAAATGTATGGCATACCGACATGACTCACCCAATTACTAGGACGGTTGCTTTTTACTGCATAATCTGATTAAAACCTTGAAATTGATGCCATACCGCGTCTAGACGCTTGTGCCCTTCAAAATGGAAAAAAAAAACCGTTCTTACCTTTACACGCAAACAAGTACAACTGATCCACAGATAGAGGGGTCGTTAAATTTTTTGTTTATCTCCCTCTGATCCACAACATATGTATTATAAAAAAGTCGAAAATAAGAAGAAGAAAAAAAATTAACAAAAAAAAAAGACGCTATTGTGGTGCACCATATTCAGAAGTAACTTCGCCTTGTTTGTGGGTTTTAAGCCGGATGCCTTTGTTTGCAGACAACGCGCGAGTAAAAATCAACTACCTACTAGAACTGTAATACAAAGAGGAATCCCCTTTTTTTTATTTCGTCCTTTCCTGGGTTATCCCAAACGGAAAACTCGAATGCGACCACCAAACAGTTGTTGTGCTATGTGGTGGCGCCGGCCGGGCGCAGAGTCCAGTTGTGAGTTTCGACCTCAGTCTCGGGAGTAACGTTAAACGTAAGGATATTTCTTCATAGTTTCCCGATTCTCGTTCTTTTTTTTTTGTATTCATATCCTTCAACGTTTTTCCGCTTTGCGGACTTGTGATGCGGTTCACCTTGCGGAGGAATATATTTTTCCACCAATTTCCGCACAGCAGTAAAAATAAATTAATTTACGACCCGCTTTTGCAAAGAAGTAAGCAAGCAAGCGTGTATAAACTGTAGTAAATAAAAAATGCAAGGAGCACATCCTTGTGGCTGAGCATTTTTGCATCTTCTTCGCCTCGCCTGGCCCGGTTAGTATGTGAAAGGAGGCGAACTCGTACAATCCCGTATCATTGCTTTAAATATTTATATAAACTTTGGTTTAATGATGTGAAAATACTCTTCATAAGGATAAGCCATTGTGAAATAGAGAGAGAGAGAGAGAGTCTTTACGCCAGGAATGCGGGACATACTCCTATTGTGAAGGATAATAAGTAGTTGATGAATATTTCAAATGATAATGTGGATGTGAATACATATGTATGTACATATTTTCGGATGGACTGCATTCTCAATGGAGTTTGAGTTAAGGTGGGTTTTGACATGACTAGGAGATCCACAATGGAGGTGATTAGCAAAGTCATCCATTTGATTGATTAAAATGAATGCGTTGTTTGTAAGAATTCAAAAACTCAGTATTTCTGTGTCCTATCCCAAGCATACTGTTTAAGATTGGAAATATGCTTGGACCAATTCAAATCTTGGTTGATAGTAACGCCCAGATATTTAAAACAAATTACATTCTCAATTTTAAAAAATTTTAAACAATTTACTATGGAGTAGCTAACGTGTTGAAATTATTAAAACGGGTTGGGGTCACAATCCCGAAAACCGAAATCCCGAAAACCCAAAATCCCGTAAATCCAAAATCCCGAAAACCCAAAACCCATCCACGTACACGGATGGATCGAAGACATGTGATGGCAGATCACTGTAGTATCTTCCAAGCGGAGGTGATGGCTATGGGAGGCGGACAGAATCCCGAAAACCAAAATCCCGAAAGTCCAAAATACCGAAAATTCAAAATCCCGAAAATCCAAAATCCCGAAAACCCAAAATCCCGAAAATTCCGAAAATCCAAAATCCCGAAAATTCAAAATCCCGAAAATCCAAAATCCCGAAAATCCAAAATCCCGAAAATCCAAAATCCCGAAAATTCAAAATCCCGAAAATCCAAAATCCCGAAAATCCAAAATTCCGAAAATCCAAAATACCGAAAATTCAAAATCCCGAAAATTCAAAATCCCGAAAATCCAAAATCCCGAAAACGAAAATTGAAATTTGTTTGTAGAAAAAAAAAATTAGAAGAAATCTTATTTAACATATTAAATAAAACAAACATTTTTGTCTACTTTCCTTTTTAAAAAAAATGTCCCGAAAACGGAATCCCGAAAAATTATATAAAATCGAAAATTTGCGCAAAATGTTTGTCCAATCCCGTTGACATTAGTGTTGTAATATTTTACAATTCTCAATGTGCATACGGTTGTCTCATTTAGTTTGAAAGCTGATAGAGAAGATTTTAGTTTCACAAATTTGGGTATACTGATCGCTCTTTTAGATGAAAAAGGAGAACCAAAGAATAAGAAAACGTTAAGGAAAACAAAATTTAAAAAATTTACGCGATTTGAAATCAGATTTTAAAGGAGATTCCATTCGATACGGACTTGTATCAGATATTACTTTATCAATAAGACTTGAGCTGTTTTGCTATGTTTTATGTATTTGAAGTTTGTTATCCTTACCATTATATAAATTGGCGAAGGCAAAACAGTTCAACCCCTCTTTAACTGCCGTAAACACAACACATTCGCTTAATTTTTTTTATGTATGTTATTTTTTTCAATTATGTTCTACCTAAGCCAGGAAAAAAAGTAGTAGAATAATAAATATTCTCTCGCATTCGGTCGAATTTCGACCACAGGCCATACTTGTTTTATTTAATATGTTAAATAAGATTTCTTCTAATTTTTTTTTTCCTACAAACAAATTTTTATTTTCGTTTTCGGGATTTTGGCCTTTCGGGATTATGATTATGGATTTTCGGGATTTTGGATTTTCGGGATTTTGGATTTTCGGGATTTTGAATTTTCGGGATTTTGGACTTTCGGGATTTTGGTTTTCGGGATTCTATCCGACTCCCATAGCCATTACCTCCGCTTGAAAGACACTCCAGTGATCTGCATACCATCACATGCCTTAGATCCATCCGTCTACGTATTCGGGTTTTTGGGATTTTGGATTTACGGGATTTTGGGTTTTCGGGATTTTGGTTTTCGGGATTGTGACCCCAACCCGTTTTAATAATTTCAACACGTTGTTGCGACGTTAGCTACTCCATAATAAATTGTTATCAACTACTTTTAAAATTGAAAACGGTTAGTGCGTCGGACTACTGAGCCAGCGGTCTTGGGTTCGAATCCAGCCGCAAACACCTAAAAGTTTTTCACAGTGCCTACCTCTTTCGAATGTCTGACAAGCATCAAAGAGTATCATTTGTCACGATTGAGCTTCTCAACTCGCCGTTCGGAGTCGGCAAAAACCTGTAGGTCCCTTCCATTCATGCAAAACTATAACACGCACACACAAATGGTTGCGAGAAGCAGGCCCAGGTCCACCTCGAGCTGTAGCGCCAACTAAGTAAGTAAGTAAGTAAGTAATTTGTTTTAAATATCTGGGCGTTACTATCGACCAAAACTTGAATTGGTCCAAGCATATTTCAAATCTTAAACAGTATCTTTTATCCACAGTTCATTGTTTTTATCGTCTGAGAAAATTTTATTCTAACAATACTTTGAAAACGATATATTATGGGATTTTCCACTCAAAATTACAATATGGTATTAGCTGTTGGGGGAGTGCCTACCTGAACAAACTACAGCAGTTAATTGTGTTGCAAAAATGTGTCATAAGAAAGGTTTGTAATGCTACTCGTCTTGTTCATTTCATGGAGCTATTTAGAATTACAAAAATTCTCCCAGTCAGTGAACAATTGTTTTATTACAAAGTACTTAAAATATTCGTTATGAGAGTCCAATATCTGACGCATACATTTTACGTAGTAATTTCCAATCTATTGTTGCTATCCCCTCCTTTCGTACTACAAATTTTTGAAATTCATATTCCATTGTCTCCTGCAAATTGTTTAACCGGCTCCCTGCAAACATTAGAAATTTAACAACTCTATTCCCTTTTTTAAAAAAAAGCTATGGCTTTTATATTTCGACCATCATGAAATCGAAGTTTTGCGGCGTGATACTGTTTAATTGTTTAATCACGCATTTTGTAGTTTTAAAGGGGCCAACCCATAGAATCCGTCGACTTCGTTCCGTGGTACGTTGATGCTGAAGTTGGCGTATTGCCGGATAGAGCAGTCCCATAGAATCCATCACATATCTACGTAGAAAATGTCAACGATTCATTTCATTCCCAATATGCTTCCACCAATGAAAATGCTTACTCTCAATTTGTGAATGCGTGAACTTCAATATGTGAATATGTGAACTTAAATGCTTGAATATGTGTACTGACAACGGATCGAAGGAAGCAAAAAGTAGAAAGTAAATCTACTTTATCCGTCGAAGTTTATGCATCCGCCCATAAGAATGTGTGTATTCTATCGAGCTGTCACTTAGAAATGAAGGAGCAACTGATCGACGGATTCTATGGGTTGGGGCCTTAACTGTCAATGAATGATGTAATTGCATTTTATTTATTTTCTCTTACAGTTTAATTTTTCTTTCTCTTGATTAGTTATTCATGATTTTTGTTTGTTTTATATTTCTCACTCTTTCTTTTAAAATGTTTCACCCCATAATGAATTGTTGCTATGAAGTGGTATTAACTCTATTTTCATAAATATAAATGCCACTAACTTAACTCTTACTTACTATTTATTGTAAATTTTGATGAAGTATTTTAATTATATATTATGAATGTAGGCATATGTAGATTGTAAAATGAGAATAATCTATTATATACAAATTAATGTGTGTATGTTTGTTTGTTTGTTCGTACCGTATGCGAGGGCGCATCGATCATCCGATTGTGATGAAACTTTGGTAAGTTGTTGTGCGCATACCATCAAAGATGATAGGGTATAAATCCGTTCGCTAGGTAGCGCTGGAGTCAAGTTATTAACAACTTCTATATTTATTGACCAAAAAGGCTCATATTCACAACATATGCTGGTTCAGTGCCAGAAGAGAAAATTATTAGATCTGGACCCGATAGCCGATAGGTGGCACTGGATTCCAGCTATTAAATCTATAAAAATAAATGTATGTATGTATGTACATAAATGTTTGTCTTTTATAGACTCGGAAACTACCCCACCGATTTTGGTAAAATTTGCAGAATACGTTTTTTTTTAATATCGAATACAATATAGCAACAGAGTGGTTACTCAACATACCTGTCATACAAAATTTCGTAATTTCAGGTGAAATGTGAACAGACAGATAGACAGGCAGACAGATAGCCAGACAAGGCGAAGGCAAAACGAAGGCAAAACGACAGACAGACAGACAGACAGACAGACACACAGACAGACCGACATACAGACAGACAGACATATAGACAGACAGACAGGTAGATAGAAAAATATTTATGTGCGCGGGCAAATTTTGAAAAGATAGGTGGAGCGAAGCGCACCGGGTTACGGCTAGTGAATAATAAAAAAAAAACTCTCTATGACTTTCAAATGTCAACTGAAAAATGTCATCCCGCCCGAAATGGCGCCCAAACTAAATCGTCATTGAACAAAAAAGGACACTGTATTAAATTTTTAGCTAGCATAGTGTATACCATCAAATGGATTTGGAGGTCTTTAAATTGGACGTAATATTAGCCTCCTTTCAGATAAAATGGGTCTTCAAATATAACAAACATTATGTAAACTCAAATGGCTGTACATTTTCCCAGATTACTTTCCTCATTGAACCAGAAATAGATTTCCTTGTATCATTATTAATCAATCTCTTGATATTTTGTTTTGCTATACATATGTATGTGCTAATGAGGAATCGTTTTTTCTATGTATACCTTTTACATCGCAATTTTCTTCTATAAGTAAAATGAAATAGTTACCACTGTTGAACGGTTATTTTTTCATTAAAGCAAATCCATATGCAAATGAAGGCTTATACCACATACGCCTAAGCACAATAATCATTAAAATCATAATCAACGAAAGAGGGAGTCCCCCCACCCCCACTACCATTTCTAATCCCCTACTCGTATGCA